>KV015040.1:8863-25555 GCA_001598015.1 Dorcoceras hygrometricum | reverse complement strand
GTATTATGACAAAAGAGTGCTTCTTATCAAATTTAAAGAGGTATTTTTAAAAATTTATTTGTCATGTATTTTGCACTTTTAATGATATATTGAGAGAAAATGTTAGGTGTTAATAAGAAAAGGAAGTAATTAACTTGCACTTTCATTGAGTCTATTCATTTTTATCATAATATTTTACATGACTTAAGTGTGGAATTATAATTCACAAACGGTAATGCAACAGCCTTATTAATAATAATAGAATCTAAATCAGAATAAACATAAGATATTCACTCAAAAATCACATATTTTGTTGAAACTCTTATAACCCATGCTTAGTCCGCCATCTACAAATGCTCATAAAAGTTCACATGGTGGTTCACAGAATTAGTGAATTAATGACCTTTTATTGGTTGAATACGAAATATAGATGGCACTTTTGCTATATATGGGATTTGAAAATTGTAAAAGAGTAAATCTATTTGGCAAATAGAAAGCAAAAATTACTTAGTTTGGTGGATGTATGGTCACAATAATTTTGATGTCTTTTATTCACTTTAAATTTTTACAGGACAAAAAAATCCTGTTCTTTTAATTAAGCAGCAATTTGATAGGGACCGATACATTAAGGCAGTGGCTTACCATACTATATTTGTCGTGGTTTGATTTATTTACTGCTGTAACTTGGACCACTATATTTATTACGCTCAGGCCGCAATGAATTGTACTTTGTAAAAATAAATTGTAGTGATCATATGCTGGTACGTACGCGATTAAAAAAGCTTATATGGATGATCAGTTATTTTAAAAAATGTAATCATATTAAAGTCGTATTGAATATTTGGCATAATCTTTTGTAATTAACGATTATTTATTAAGTGCTACTTTAATCCCTGAATAATATACTTTGAGTCTTTAATTTTGCATGTTCTCTATGTTAGTAATGTAACTGATCAGATTTGATATTATCCACTAAGTTTAGTTTTGTACTATTTTAGTCCTATTTTAGGCGAGGACTCACTTTTAGAGAAAGTTGGTGAATATGAGAGAAAATTTGATTATATTAAAATAAAGTTGGAGAATTACTTATTTGGAGGGAAGTAATGTAAATGAAAATCTCGTAACAAAATATGATGATTTGGATGCAAATTCCGATGGGATTTGGAAGAAAATATGATAAATATGCTTGGTGAAACGTCATCTAATTACTTCTCCAAGTTGAAAAGTTCTAGTTTAGTTTTATATAATGAGTTTTCAATATCCTTGAAAATCCTTTTACGGATAAAGAAGATCATATTAATAAGATATTTAATAGACGTAGAAGATTCAACAATACTTATACTAATACCTCTCGTAATTACTACCGACGGCCTACGCCTGTTGATATAGGTTACGAAGAAAGAAATCAATTCAAAAGTACCAAATACGATGGTCAATCCATCGTTGAATGGAATATAGATGGTAAATCAGAATATGAAATTCTCAATACATTACAAGAAATGGGTATGGCTCCCCCCGCCCCCCCAAAAAAAAAAAAAAAAAAAAAAAAAAACTAGTCGAGCTTGATTTGACGGAACTCTAGTCAAGTTCAAGTTTTAATTATTGTTTCTCCTCGGGTAACAATATGTTATTTTTTAGGATAACATATGTTATGTAATATGAACTCGTTCAATTTGATTTTTTAAACTCGTTCTCGAGTTTTACTATACACAAATACTCTTGAGCTTTTGAAGCACGAGCTCGATTTACGCCGATTTGCTCACGGGCATAGCTCGAGATTTAAAATAAAGGCTCAAGTCAACATAATTCGAATTGAGTCGAGCCAAAGTATTGTTATAATACTAGACCTTTTCCGGACTCATGTACATCCCTAGTAGTTGATATGTGACCACAATACCTAATAGAAGTTACATATTTTGGATTTGATGTGATTATCTACGTAATACCGATATGGACATTGAAAAATATGACAAGTATATATATATATATATATTGATGCCCTCCATTACCACCTCGGAACCCGAGGACCGAGCAGCAGGCTCCCATTCCCGGCCTATACCGCCAGCTCGGTAGGATCACCAGAGGACTCGCGCCCGGCTCGGCATTGTTTCCCGATAAGAAGACCTTGTCTCCCAGAGTCCAGCTGACATACGTCTCTCCCTTTCTGAACCACGAGATAACCGAGAATCGCGGAGAGCATCTCGTCCAAGATATTCATCAATCTAGGCGCAATCTCCGTCGGGATAAGCGCCCTAGCGCATCACGCTTCGAGCGAATCGCTCATCTCCACCGTCTAGCCCCTATATAAATACCCAGGTACGCTCTCTCATTAACATTCACGTATATATTTGCTCTCAGTACACTATATTCCTTCGCCCTCTTTTGCTCTCGCATCCTTCCTGACTTAAGCATCGAAGGGATCTCGATGGACAAACTTCCGACACCCTCTGACCTGTGATCTGTGGTTGCAGGCATTACAAAGAATCACCCTCCATTCGCCAGCAATCTCGACGACCGACATCCCGAGCTCCTGAGGTGGTGACAGCTCTCGGCTGAAATAATTCGGCTGATATATCAACTTCTTAGAGGCTGATGCCCCCATAATCACCTCGGGACCCGATGTGGTACCCGAAAACTGAGCACTACAGCGTCAACCTTATCTACGTCATCAAAGGCGAAGGCAACCAAAAGGCACACGCGGAGCTCGGGAATCTTTACCGAGGCCTTGCCACTAGCTCGGGGGATGCCCTAACACCTGCGTTGTCGAGAGGAGCAAGTAACCTGAGGAGGCGTTCCAAGCTCGGCATACCGCCCGAGGCCTCCTACCCGAAGTGCTGGAGAATCCTTCCTGGGTACGTCTTCCCTTCTTTAGAAGATCTGGATACGATATTTGTTTCCTTCTTTAGAGAATCCGAGGACGATATGACTTTCCTTGTTTACGTAACAGGATCCCCGAAGATCACGGAGTATCTCGCCCGCCCGAGATTTACGCCGAGGTATCCTTCTCTCCACCGACTTAGCCCCTCTATAAATACCACCAGGTTTGCTCCTTTATATTCATTCTCTCATTCTTGCACACCTTTGCACACAGCTTGTAGTTGCTCTTGCTCTCTCGCACGCACTGTCTGACTTAAGCATTGGAGGACTTTGCCGGACACACTTCCCGCGCCCTCTGACGAGTTATTTGTGGCCGCAGGCACCGAAGTGAAACGCAGTCCAGACCCCAGTCGCCCGACGTGTCCGAGCTCCTCGACGTGGTGGTGTTAGCTCTCGACTGAGGTTAATTCAGCTACATTAGTTGGCTCCGTCTGTGGGAACTAGTGAAGAAGAAAGGAATCAAGATGCCACCAAAGAGGACAAGAGCTCAGGGTACAGGGGAAACCAGTCACACAGAGAGTATTGCTCAGGGGTCGGAGAACCCCCTATCACTGCCGCACAGATAGTCGAATTGGTAGCCACCACTGTGGCGCAGGTACTAGCTAGCAGGCCTGATTCGCAGCCACACCCCGATCAACAAACCGAGGAGATCAGGAAAATGCGAGAGGAGTTGGAGAATTTGAGGAAGGAAAGAAGCTCGGCACTTCCTCCCCCGCCTGCTCGGGAAGTGCCATTCTCTGATGATGTACTAGAGGCCGAGCTGCCCCAGCACTTCAAATACCCGAATGTTGGCGAGTATGACGGGATGGGAGATCCCGAGGAGCATCTGTCTCGGTTCGAGAATGCCGCTCTCCTCCATCGGTATTCCGACCCTATCAAATGCAGAATTTTTCTCACCACTCTGGTCCGAGCTGCACAGCAGTGGTTCAACCTTCTGACAACTGGGAGCATAAAGTGCTTTCAAGATTTCAGCCAGACGTTCCTTCATCAGTTTGCTAGTAGCAAGAAACAGCCGCTGACCACACTGAATCTGTTTACTGTGAAGCAGAAGGAGCAGGAGACGCTTCGGGAATATATTCGACGCTTCAATAGGACTATCATCGAGGTGCCATCTGCTACGCCCGACCTTTTGATCGGGGCTTTCACCCAGGGGTTACGAGGGGGTGATTTCTTCAAGTCACTGGTCAAGAAGCCCTCGAAGACATTTGACGAGCTTCTGACTAAGGCAGAGAAATACGTTAATGTGGAGGAGATACATTCATCGAGGAAGAATGAACAGAAGCTACCACCTCGGGCTGGTCGAGATGCTCTGGTAGAGAGGCCCCAGCCGAGGCCATTCCGATAGGAACCCCCTTTGCTGTTGGGGGAGTTTACTGCTCGAACACCTTTGAAAGTAAGCAAGGTTCGAGCTCTAGAAATTTGTGATGAGCGAAAAGTTGTGCAGCGACCTCGGGGTAGCGATGGGGCCCCGAGGAATCCTAAGTCCGGTAAGTTCTGCGATTTTCACATGGATTATGGTCACACTACTGCAGAGTGTCGACTTTTGGATCAAGAATTGGAGCGTATTATCCAGAACAATCCCGACGTGGGCGCGGCGCTGGTGGAGGATAGGCCGCGTCGATGGGAGAAAAGGTCTCGTCGGGAGGACAATGGGCAATAAAATAACAGGGCCCCTGGTCGGGAGAGAGCACCTCGGGACAGGATCAGCAGCGCAACCAAGGGGATCGGAGGACACCTAAGCCGCGAGGATTTATTAACATGATTTCGGGAGGACCTACTGATGGGGATTCTAATAGGGCGAGAAAGACACGATGTCGTCGGATGGAAGCTATGGAGGTCGGGAAAAAGCGCTCGGGGCCTACTATCTCTTTCGGCCCCAAGGACTTGCCTCTGGATGTCGAGTCGCACAATGACGCTTTGGTCATCAGGGCTATGATTGCGAACTATGAAGTGGCCCGTATCTTGGTGGATTCAGGGAGTTTGGTCAATGTATTCTTCAAGAGCGTAGTGGATCAGATGGATCTTGGGGAATACCGCATGGAGCCTGTGAACACGCCTCTATTTGGGTTCACTGGACACTGTTTGCAGTCGTTTGGAGTTGTTCAGTTGCCCATCTCGCTCGGCTCGGGCGAGCATAGGAAGACTAAGGTGGTTGAGTTTACCGTGGTGGATGCACCCTCATCTTACAACGTCATTCTAGGAAGACCCGCCATGGCCGCATTCTTGGCTGTGGCCTCGACCTTACATCAAAAGATCAAGTTCCCGGTGGGAGATTCAGTAGGGAAGTCCTCGGGAATCGTAAGATGGCGAGGAAGTGTTATGTCGAAGAGGTGAGAGTTGAGCAGAAGGTGGCTAAGTCCCGAGCTCAAGACCATCCTAGGGCTTGGGAAGACAGAGGTGTAAACTTGGTTGGAGAGGATTTCCAGTTGACTGCGGAGGATGAGAAAGAGGAGGTGGTCCTCGTTCATCCGGCGGGGATTGTGAATATTGCTAAAACTCTCCCGGAGGATGTGCGGATGCATCTAATCCAGTGTCTGGAGAAGAATAAGGATAGTTTTGCCTGGACCCCATCTGATCTGAAGAGGGTCAGGCGCGAGGTGATGGAGCATCGGCTGAATGTCTCCTCGGGTTCCCGACCGGTTATTCAGAAGAGGAGGCACTTCGAGCCCGAGAAGGATGCGGTGATCAGAAGCCAACTCGAGGACCTGTTGCAGGCCGGGCATATCAGAGAGGTACACTTTCCCACTTGGTTGTCTAATATTGTACTGTTACCTAAAGCCACAGGAAAATGGAGGATGTGCGTCGACTTCCGGGATCTGAACAAGGCTTGCCCCGAGGATTGTTATCCCCTCCCGAGAATCGATCAGCTCATCGATTCCACCTTGGATCACGAGTTGCTCAGTTTCTTGGATGCTTATCAGGGTTATCATCAGATGTCATTGGCCGACATAATAATAAAGTATCGGGAAGAGAAGGATTTCATATCTGATGTAGAGGAGACCTTCCACACTCTTCGGGACTATCAGATCAAGTTAAACCCCGACAAATGTTTATTTGGAGCTCGGACGGGAAAGTTCTCTTGGGTAAATGATAATCGTCGGGGGATTGAGGCTAACCCCGAGAAGGTACGAGCTCTGGCTTCAATGTGTCCACCTCAGAATATTCAAGAGGTACAGATGTTGACAGGGAGGATTGCTGCTCTTTCCCAATTCATCTCGAGGTCTGCCGAGCGAAGTCTCCCCTTCTCCAAAATACTCCGCAAGGCCAAGCAATTTGAGTGGAACGAGCATAGCGAGAAAGCCTTCCCGGAGTTGAAAGCATATTTGAAAGGGTTGCCAGTCCTGAATAAGCCCGAGCTTGGGGAGCCATTATTTGTCTATCTAGCGGTTACACCACAAGCGGCTAGTTCAGTTCTAGTTCGGGAAGAAGGGCAGATGCATCAACCTGTGTACTTCGTAAGCCATGCTCTGAAGGGGGCCAAGCTAAATTATACTACACAGAAAAAGCTAGCTCTGGCACTGGTTATCACAGCCCGATGACTCAGACCTTATTTCTTATCTCATCCGATCACCGTGCTCACTAATAGTGCACTCGGGCAGGTTGTCTCTCATTCCGATGCTTCTGGAAGACTTGTCAAATGGATTACCGAGCTTAGTGAGTATGATATTCAGTTTAAGCCTCGGGAAGCCATCAAAGCACAGGCACTGGCAGATTTCTTGGCTGAAACAGTGAACCTTTAGCAGGAAGAGATGTGGAAGGTTTATGTTGATGGGTCTTCTTGTTCCTCGGGGAGTGGCGTCGGAGTAGTCATGGTGTTCCCCTGGGGGGAGGAAACAAGCTTGGCGATAGCTCTGGATTTCAAGGCCTCCAACAATGAAGCAGAATACGAGGCCTTACTCGTCGGACTCCGAGCTACAAAGAACATGGGGATAGCTTGGGTCCTACTCTATTCCGATTCTCATTTGGTGATTCAACAAAGAGGCCTCCAACAATGAAGCAGAATACGAGGCCTTACTCGTCGGACTCCGAGCTACAAAGAACATGGGGATAGCTTGGGTCCTACTCTATTCCGATTCTCATTTGGTGATTCAACAAAGTAACGGAAAATTTGATATAAAGAATGAAAAGATGGTAAAGTATGCGGAGGCAACAAATTACCAGAGGCCTTCTCCGAGGTGGTTCTAGAGCAGGTACCTCGGGAGAATAATGAAAAGGCGGATAAACTCGCGAAGATGGCCAGCTCTTTGCCCCATCCTCGGGAAGAGAAATACATGGGAAAGAGTTACTATCGCAAGTGTGTCAGGTCGGGCAAAACCAGGGGGAGTGCCCACTTCGGACTGGAGACATGATATTCTGGAGTATATTATGAGGAGAGTAGCGCCCGACGATCCACGTCGAGCTCGGGAGATCAAGCACCGAGCACTACGCTTCGTTATCCTTGATGATAAATTATACAAGAGGTCTTTTTCACGATCATTGCTGAAGTGTCTTGGGTCCGAAGAGGCTAAGTACGTGTTGAGGGAAATCCATGAGGGATGTTGTGGAAATCACCTCGGGGGAGTGGCTTTAGCTCGAAAAGCTGTACTTGCAGGTTTTTTCTGGCCTACTATGCAGCAGGATGCTACTACTCTCTTCCGATTTTGCCAAGGCTGTCAAAAACATGCTAATCTCCAGAAACAACCGGCCGAGCCCTTGAAGACTATTATCTCCTCATGTCCATTTGATCAGTGGGGTATGGATATTGTGGGACCTTTCCCACCAGCTGGAGGACAGAGGAAATTCTTATTAGTTGCTGTGGATTATTTATCTAAATGGGTGGAGGCCGAGCCCTTAGCAAGAATATCTGAGGCCGAGGTGTTGACATTTCTGTGGAAGAATATCGTCTGCCGCTTTGGAATACCTCGATGACTTATCTCCGATAATGGAAGAGAGTTCTGTGGAGCTAGGGTTCGGGCATGGTGCCAGGAGTTGAAAATTGAGCAGGTCTTCACCTTGGTGGCCTATCCTCAAAGCAACGGACAGGTAGAAGTCACCAACCGGACCATCGTACAAGCCCTCAAAGAACGATTGGAATCTGCTGGGGGAAGATGGGTGGATGAGTTACCAAACGTGCTCTGGGCTTATCGGACGACTACCCGTGCAGCTACTGACGAGACACCTTACTGCATGGTGTATGGTACAGAAGCACTTCTGCCAGCCGAGACTGGTCAGGATAGTCTTCGGGTCATGGAGTATGAGGAAGATAACGCGGAGGTGCGTGTACTTGAGCTGGATCATCTGGAAGAGAGAAGAGCTCGAGCAGCAATTCGCTTATCGGCTTACCAGAGGAGAATGGAACAGGCTTACAACAAGAGAGTTCGGCCTCGAAAATATGAATTGGGAGACCTCGTCTGGAGGAGGATACAGTATCAAGGAGACAGAGGAAAGCTGGATCCGAAGTATGAAGGGCCATACAAGGTGGTCGGGAAGGCTGGAGTCGCCGTATATTATCTGGAGGATGCACAGGGAAAGCGAGGACGTCGGCCGTGGAATATTATACATCTACGGAAGTATTATGCTTAGTTATTTTCCACTTGTAAAAACATTTTGCTCGGTTACTGCTTGTAACAAATATTTTATGGAATAAAAGCTCTCTCCTCTCAACTCATGGTCTCAACGATCGAACTCCTCGGGTGACGACCCGAGCTGAGAACAAAAGCCCAGTTCCGCACTGGCACCCCCTCGGGTGGCAACCCCACCTGAGCACTAAAGCCCAGTTCTGCACTGGCCACTCGCGTAGCTCTTCTACGCAAACACATAAGCCCAACCAGCTCGGCACTTAAGCCCAGTTCTGCACTGGCACATCCTCGGGTGGCAACCCCACCTGAGTAACTAAGTCCAGTTCCGCATTGGCACATCCTCGGGTGGCAACCCCACCTGAACACTAAAGCCCAGTTCCGCACTGGCACATCCTCGTAGCTCTTCTATGCAAACACATAAGCCCGAACAGCTCGACACTTAAGCCTAGTTCCGCACTGGCACATCCTCGGATGGCAACCCCACCTGAACAACAAAGCCCAGTTCCGCACTGGCCACTCGCGTTGATCTTCTACGCCAGCACGCATAAGCCCGACCAGCTCGGAACTTAAGCTCGCTTGCGCCTCGACACCCCCTCAGGAGGAAACCTCACCCGAGTAAGGAAAACCCGCCCCAGCTCGGAAATCAAACCTATGAAGGAAGTAAAGGGGCAAACGTCGCCCTCGCTCGGGCTTCGTCCTTAATAATCACGGCATAAAAACTAGCACTTAGCAGTTTTTGTTCGCCTATGAAAGCTCGGGTTATATTCATTATAAGTATGCTTGGAAAAGCTCGGTCGTGCATGATTATTGCACGATTAATTTGGATACATTCTATCTCATCGCTCCGTTAGCTCGGGAAGACCCGCTTCCCATTTTATGCTATCGTCGGCTTACTTCGCTCAGTTGCGCATGGTTATTATGACCTTGGGCGGCCTCGTATTATATGTTATGTGATTGGATGGTAAAGGTACCCCGATTAATTCTCAAGTGTTGGTAAGATAAATTGAAATCTCGGGAAAAGGAAACGAGACAATGAAATTTCATTCAAACCAAAAGTAAAATACAAATTACAGTTCATTGAGGGGTTCTCGGGGAAACATCCTCGTCTTGGGGGGGCTCTCATCTCCCGAGACCTCCCCTTCTTCCTCTTCCTCCTCGGCTCCTTCCTCTTCGTCGGGCATCTCCCGCAGGGCTTTCTTCATGTCCAGGAAGGGAGCCGGATGTTCCTCCTCCGAGTAACCATGAGCCCGAAATTGAGCCACGGCATCGTCAAAGCGGACTTGAAGTAAGCCACGGACTTCTTCACGCAGAGGCGATCGAACTACGAAGACCTGAGGAAATCCTCCTTCTATAGAATCTGGGCGTTGGCGACCTCAGCCTTCATACGCTCGACCTCCTCAGAGGCTCGGGCCCGGACCCTCTCAAGCTCAGCCTCGGCAATGGTACTCCTCTCCAGAGCCACCTAGAGCTTGGTCCGCATCGCCTCCTCGTCGGTGGCCCGAGCAGCATGCTCGATAGCAATCTGGCTCCTCAACGCCTCTTGCACAGCCTCCGCAGCCCTCTTCTCTTGAGCCCTAATGGCCTTCAGCTCCTCTAGTTGGGCGGTCAGCTCGGCGTGGTTCCCCATGACCTCGAGGAAGAGTTGGCGACGGTCGTCCGCCTCCCGTTGGGCTCGGGTGAGGCGTTTCACCACCTCACCTCCCCAAAACATGGCCCATGTGAAAATCAAAGATCAGCAAGATGACACACGCAAAGATTAAAGCTAGGGAAGGCGAGAGCGTACCGCTACGATATGTGATGCAAACAGACCCATGACCTCGGTATCTGAAGCCCCCGCCACTCTCTCCATGTCTCGGTCGGGGGCGATGTTGCAGATGAACTTGGTTGCTAGGCCTTCCTTTTCCTCGGTGCCTTCTTGGGGGGCGCTGCGGCCTCCTCGGTTTCCTCCAGGAACTGCAGCATCTCGGTTTTCCCCATGCGTTCGTTTGCAAGAGAAATAAGGAGAATGTTAGTTCGGGCGAGACACAGGCTCGGGCGCATAAAGGTAATGTAAGGACAGGCACAGCTATACCGAGGTCCCCGACGAGCTCGACCCCCTTCCTGCTAAACTTGAAGAAGCACAGAAGATCTTCGTTGATCAGCTCGGGAGCATTGTAGCTCTTACCGCACATAGCCTCTAGGAAGGAGGTCAGGCTCGGGGCTTGGTCAGGTGTTCGGGGCGTTAAGGTGAATACGTTATCCCTCCAGGACATCTCACACTTCCACGGGTCCCTCTTCACATCGCATTTGATGTAAATGAACCTACTCATCCAACCCTTGTGGAAGCTCGGGTTCCCTTTAATGAAGGTGTGATCCCCCTTGTGGGAGATGTAGAACTTCCCAGGTCCTAACCTTTTGATTTGAACTAATTGCATGAGGACGTATGAGATCAGGGGGATCTGGTGATAGCTCAGGAGGACGGTCAGAGCTATCAGGAAACTATACGAGTTCGGGGCCAGTTGGCTTGGGCTGATTTTGATGTAGTGGCATAAGGCGGCGATGAACCTCGGGATGGGGAACCTGAGGCCCATCTCTATCTGGTTCATGTAGAAGGTGTGGAAGCCCGGAGGAGGGCGATGAGCCCTCTCGTCGGGGTGGAGAAGAACTACTTCAAATTTACCCATGGTCCCCCCCTTTTCTTTGATTGTGACTATGTCGGATATTTTCAGATTAGAGGCTTTTTCCTCGTACCAGGGATCGCTCGGGAGTTCCTCGGGCTCGGGGAGCCAGGGCTCTCCCGCCTCGGGACGGGAGGATACACCCTCTATGGATGCGGCGGTACTACTCACGAGACTATCACTAAGGGAAGACATTATCTAAAAACAGTTGGAACTTACTGGAGTATGAGATAGAGATCGGGAAGGCAGGTTGAGAGCTCGGGAGTGAGAAAGGATTTTGGCAGAGCAATGGTGCTGTTAAAATTGAAAGTGAGAAATGAAGGGCGAAGTTCGCGTTATTTATAAGGATTGGGAGGATGATCCTGACCGTCCGATTGCGTGCCCCTCGACGATCCAGATCACCTCGAGAAGCCCAACGGTCGCATCGGACGTCAGGCTACTCTATTCGGATGCCAGGCTACTTTAATCTCCATCGTTCGCTTAAATCTTATCAACGGTTGAGAGACATTATCATTCGGATCATGGTTTTCTCCCGAAAGTACAACCCGACCTCAATCTCGTCGTACACGTGTCCCCTTATCGACGGTTGAGGGGCAATGGCACAAGGATCATGATTTGCTTCAGTCGCGGGCGTCACCTCGGGTCCCGACGTCAGGTATACATACTCCTATACTTCAATTCTTCGTCTAGGACTCGCGGCGGGGGATACTCTTGATGCCCCCCATAATCACCTCGGGACCCGATGTGGTACCCGAAGATCGAGCACTACAGCGTCAACCTTATCTACGTCATCAAAGGCGAGGGCAACCAAAAGGCAAACGCGGAGCTCGGGAATCTTTAACGAGGCCTTGCCACTAGCCCGGGGGATGCCCTAACACCTGCGTTGTCGAGAGGAGCAAGTAACCTAAGGAGACGCTCCAAGCTCGGGATACCGCCCGAGGCCTCCTACCCGACGTGCTGGAGAATCCTTCCTGGTTACGTCTTTCCTTCTTTAGAAGATCTGGATACGATATTTGTTTCCTTCTTTAGAGAATCCGAGGGCGATACGACTTTCCTTATTTACGTAACAAGATCCCCGAAGATCACGGAGTATCTCGCCCGCCCGAGATTTACGCCGAGGTATCCTCCTCTCTATCGACTTAGCCCCTCTATAAATACCACCAGGTTTGCTTCTTTATATTCATTCACTCATTCTTGCACACCTTTGCACACAGCTTATAGTTGCTCTCGCTCTCTCGCGCGCACTGTCTGACTTAAGCATCGGAGGGGCTTCGTCGGACACACTTCCGACGCCCTCTGACGAGTTATTTGTGGCCGCAGGCACCGAAGTGAAACGCAGTCCAGACCCAGTCGTCCGACGTGTTCGAGCTCCTCGACGTGGTGGTGTCAGCTCTCGGCTGAGGTTAATTCGGCTACATCAGAGGCATAAACCCCACTCACTCTAATAGATTATAAAGTTTTGATGACATCTTTCACTCAAATAGCACGCCTATATATATCTTTTATAAATATCATAATCGATATTCCTGTTAGTTTAAAGATAGGGGTTTGTTTGAAATAAAATGAGCTATATTCATGAAATGACTGATGAGAATAATGAGGAGTCACTCCGACGCAAAACTGAAGATAAAGAGAGCTGTAGCTTTTGGGCAATATATGTTTCATTAACCCCACAAATAAATAAATGACATTTCGCTGTGACAACTCGGGCCACTTCCAGTCATATAATGCCCATCATAATAAGAATAATAATAATAATAATAAATAATTATTATTATTTGATTGGAGGCTATATATCACAAATGTAACGTTACATCTTTTTTTAAAATTTGTTTATGTTTTTTTTTTATCTCTTTATACACCGACTTATTAAAGTTAATATTTCACATAAATTGTTTTCTAGATAAATGAAATTTATAATACATTCAGACTACAGAATGCATGTGGACGAACAGAAAAAGAAGACAATTGGATGTGAGTTGAATAAAAAAGTTATATTTCCTAAAATAGACTAAGGTCCACGTGTCATAATTGTTGAGGTCGAAAGTGTCTGGTTTTTTAAGGTTAAATATCTGACAGAATTTGTTCCTCTCAGTCCCACATATTATCAATCTAAACCCGTACTGAATTATTTTGGTCCCTCCATTACTTCTTCGAAGTAAATTCTGTACCAACTTGTATTGTAATTCTACAGGATCTAATGTGGGTATTAAATAATACATACCAAGAAACTAAAAATTAACAAACAAACAAATTGCCGAGGAATAATACGCATTTTAACATGTGCCATTACACCGTAGTTAAGATTCATTGCATCTATGTGGGTATGATCATGTGCATTATCTACATTTTACCAATGCACGACATTAGGAATTAAATGGGCAAAATCATTCTATAAATATTAATATGTTTTGGTTTCGGTAAGTAAATCAACAAAGCTTTCATGTTAGTGTTAAGTTGGTTTGTTTTCCTTACTTTTAATCCTTCTTCACATACGTGCTGAGACGTGCAATATATAGAATTGAAGCTAATCCCGAGAAGGTGCGAGCTCTCGCTTCTATGTGTTCGCCTCGGAATATTCAGGAGTTTCAGAGGTTAACGGGGAGAATTGCTGCTCTCTCCCGATTTATTTCTAGGTCGGCTGACCGAAGCCTTCCTTTCTTCAAGGTACTTCGCCGAGCTAAACAGTTCGAATGGAATGAACACAGTGAGAGGGCGTTCCAGGAGTTGAAAGAATATCTGAAAGGTCTGCCCGTTCTGAATAAACCCAAGCTCGGGGAACCATTATTTGTTTATCTCACCGTTACTCCGCAAGCAACCAGTTCAGTATTAATTCGGGAGGAAGGCCAGGTATATCAGCCTGTGTATTTCGTGAGCCATGCTCTGAAAGGCGTTGAGCTAAATTATACTACGCAGGAGAAGTTGGCCCTATCTTTAGTTATTACAGCTCGGCGCCTCAGGCCGTATTTCTTATCTCACCCGATCACAGTGCTTACTAACAGTGCGCTCGGGCAAATTGTCTCTCATCCCGATGCTTCTGGAAGATTGGTTAAGTGGGTTACCGAGCTCAGCGAGTATGATGTTCAGTTCAAGCCTAGGGCAGACATCAAAGCGCAAGCCTTAGCAGATTTTTTGGCGGAAACAGTATCTCTCGAGCAGGAGGAGAGGTGGAAAGTATATGTGGATGGATCCTCGTGTTCCTCGGGAAGCGGCGTCGGGATAGTTATGGTCTCCCCCTGGGGGGAGGAAACAAGCTTGGCCATCACTCTTGACTTCAAAGCCTCTAATAACGAAGCAGAATATGAGGCCTTGCTCGTCGGGCTCCGAGCTGCAAAGAACATGGGGATAGCTCGGATCCTATTGTATTCCGATTCTCAGTTGGTAATTCAACAGAGTAATGGTAAATTTGATATAAAGAATGAGAAGATGGTGAAGTACGTAAAGGCGTTGAATACACTGACCGAGGCTTTTTCTGAGGTAATTCTGAAGCAGATACCTCGGGAGAACAACGAAAAGGCAGATAAACTTGCGAAGATGGCCAGCTCTCTTGCCCCATCCTCGGGAAAGGAGATACAAGGGAAGGAATTATTGTCGCAAGTATATCAGGTCGGGCAGAGTCAGGGGGGAGTGCCCGCCTTGGACTGGCGACATGATGTCTTGGAGTACATCTTGCGAAGAGTGGTGCCCGACGACCCGCGGAGGGCTCGGGAACTCAAACGTCGAGCACTACGCTTTGTTATTCTCGGTGATAAATTATATAAGCGGTCCTTCTCACGACCACTGCTGAAGTGTTTGGATCCCGATGAGGCCAGGTATGTATTAAGGGAGATTCATGAGGGATAATGCGGTAATCACCTCGGCGCCATAGCTCTAGCTCGGAAGGCTACACTTGCAGGATTCTTTTGGCCTACTATGCAACAAGACTCTACTGCTCTCGTCCGATCTTGTCGGGGCTGTCAGAAGCATGCTAATCTTCAAAAGCAGCCCGTCGAGCCCTTGTAAGTTTCCAGTAGGAGATTATGTGGGGGAGGTCCTCGGGGATCGCAAGGTGGCGAGAAAATGTTATGTAGAGGAGGTAAGAGTGGAACAAAAGGCGGCTAAGTCTCGAGCTCAGGACTATCCTAGGGCTCGGGAAGACAGAGGTGTAAACTTGGTCGGGGAAGATCTTCAGTTGACTACGGAGGAAGAAGAAGAGGTGGTCCTCGTTCCTCCTTCTGGGATTGTTAAAATTGCTAAATCTCTTCCCGAGGAGGTGCGAGGACAGTTGGTTCAGTGTCTGAAGAGAAACAGAGATGTATTCGCTTGGTCCCCGTCCGATCTAAAGGGGGTAAAGCGTGAGGTGATGGAACATCGGTTGAATGTCTCCTCGGGCTCTCGACTCGTTATTCAGAAGAGGAGGTACTTTGGGCCCGAGAAAGATGCAGTGATTAGGAGTCAGGTCGAGGACCTATTACAAGCGGGCCATATCAGAGAGGTACATTTCCCTACTTGGTTGTCTAACGTCGTTCTTGTGCCGAAAGCTACAGGGAAATGGAGGATGTGTGTAGATTTTCGGGATCTTAACAAAGCCTGTCCCAAGGATTGTTATCCTCTCCCGAGGATCGATCAACTTGTAGATTCCACCTCGGGTCACGAGTTGCTTAGCTTCCTGGATGCTTATCAGGGTTATCACCAGATACCACTGGCCGAGGAGGATCAGCAAAAATTCAGTTTTATTACTGCGGACGGAACGCTCTGTTATGTGGTTATGCCCTTCGGACTTAAAAATACAGGGGCGACATATCAGCGACTGATGGATAAGGTGTTCAAAGGGCAGATCGAGAAAAACGTCGAGATCTACATCGACGATATTTTGATTAAGTCTTGGGAAGAAGCGTGCTTTATATCTGACGTCGAGGAAACTTTCCACACTTTGCGGAATTATCAAATCAAGCTTAACCCGAGCAAATGCTTGTTTGGAGCTCGGACAGGAAAATTTCTGGACTATATGGTGACTCGTCGGGGAATTGAAGCTAATCCCAAGAAGGTGCGAGCTCTCGCTTCTATGTGTTCGCCTCGGAATGTTCAGGAGGTTCAGAGGTTGACGGGGAGAATTGCCGCTCTCTCCCGATTTATTTCTAGGTCGGCTGACCGAAGCCTTCCTTTTTTCAAGATACTTCGCCGAGCTAAACAGTTCGAATGGAATGAACATAGTGAAAGGGCGTTTCAGGAGTTGAAAGAATATCTGAAAGGCTTTCCCGTCCTGAATAAACCCGAGCTCGGGGAGCCATTATTTGTTTATCTCGCCGTTACTCCACAAGCAGCGAGCTCAGTATTAGTTCGGGAGGAAAGACAGGTACACCAACCTGTATATTTCGTGAGCCATGCTCTGAAAGGAGCTGAGCTAAATTATACTACGCAAGAGAAGTTGGCTCTGGCCTTGGTTATCACAGCTCGACGCCTCAGGCCATATTTCTTATCTCACCCGATCACAGTGCTTACAAATAGCGCGCTCGGGCAAATTGTCTCTCATCCCGATGCTTCTGGAAGGCTTGTTAAATGGGTTACCGAGCTTAGTGAGTATGATATTCAGTTTAAACCTCGGGCAGCCATCAAAGCGCAGGCTTTAGCAGATTTCTTGG
>KV015039.1:6464-22184 GCA_001598015.1 Dorcoceras hygrometricum | reverse complement strand
TCAGAACATCACAATGTTCCCTACCAATGAAACATGGTACTTCGCATCGCAGATACTAGTCTCGAACTCGGGTGGCCTTATCCTCATTTTGACGGCCCAATCGACTAGGAACATGTTTAGAATACACAGCGACTATTAGATGTGTTTCATGATAGCCGTCATACCCACTATCACATCTAACATACGCTTTAGTGTAATCTAGGTCTTTACTCAACACAATTGTAAATCATTACACACATAATGAAAGTAAAGAATGCCATATAAAAGAATGCGAATATCATATATAAAGATCGTTTGTACAAGAGTCAACAAAACCCACATGCCACAAGTTGGCTAGTTGGGCATCTACTCTAACAATACATACAATGGCTCCCCGAGCTCGGGCTTATTAGTATGGGTAATTCTTTCAAATACTCCTTCAATTCCTGAAAAGCTCTTTCACTCTGCTCATTCCATTCGAAATTCTTCGCCTTGCGAAGTATTTTAAAGAAAGGAAGGCTCCGATCAGCAGATCGGGAGATGAATCTGGACAACGCAGCTATTCTCCCGGTTAACCTTTGGATCTCCTGTATGTTTCGAGGGGAGCACATTGAGGCCAGAGCTTGTACATTATCCGGATTGGATTCAATTCCTCGTCGGGTAACCATATATCCTAAAATTTTTCCTGTCCGTGCTCCAAAACATGCATTTATCGGGGTTTAGCCTGATCTGGTAATCTTGAAGCGTGCGAAGAGTTTCTTCAACATCAGCTACAAACTTTCCTCTACCCGTGATTTTATAAAGATATCATCCATTAGCCTTTGATAAGCTGCTCCTGCATTATTCAACCCAAAATGCATGACGACATAACAGAATGTCCCATCTGCCGTGATAAAACTCACTTTGCGCTGGTCTTCCGCAGTCAAGGGAATTTGGTGATACCCCTGATAGGCGTCTAGGAAACTGAGCAATTCATGACCAGAAGTAGAATCAACAAGTTGATCAATCGTGGGGAGTGGGTAACAGTCCTTGGGGCAAGCTTTGTTCTGGTCTCGAAAATCCACACACATTCTCCATGTCCCCGCAGCCTTTGGTACCAGTACCACATTCGACAACCAGGTAGGAAATGCACCTCCGTTACGTGCCCGGTTCGTAGCAGGTTCTCGACCTGACTCATGACCACCGCATCTTTTTCAAGGCCGAAGTGCCTTCTCTTCTGGATAACCGGTCGAGAATTTGGGGAGACATTCAGCTGCAAACATATCCTTGTTTTTCTCCAAGCATTGTATTAATTGAACCTGGACACTCTCCGAGAGAATCTTGGCAATCTTCACAGTCCCAGTCAGGGGGACAAGAACTACTTCTTCCTCCTCATCCTCGATTGTCAATTGGAAATCTTCATCGACCTAATTTACTCCTATCCACCCGAACTCCCGGGTAATCATGGGCCCGAGCTTTAGCAGCTTTCTGCTCAACTCTGACCTCTTCCACATAACACTTTCTTGCCATCTTTCGATCTCCTACTACTTCACCCACAGTATCCCCCACCGGGAATTTAATCTTTTGGAGCAAGGCCAAGGCCACTGCCATGAATGCGGCCATAGCCGGCCTTCCCAATATGACATTATAGGAAGAGGGTGTGTCTACTATCGTGAACTCGACAACTCTAGTCTTCCTCTGTTTTCCAGTTCCAAGCGAAAGAGGTAGATGAATTATTACTACTGGTTGCAAGGAATGACCTGTGAATCCGAACAGTGATGTCTGCACACGTTCCATGTGATACTCACCAAGGTCCATCTGGTCTACAGCACCCCTTGGAAAAATACATTAACTGTGCTTCCTGAATCAACAAATATACGGGCCACTTCGTAATTCGCAATCATTGCTCGGATGACCAGAGCGTCATTATGTGTCTCGACGTCAGTCGGCAGCCAAGGCCACTGCCATGAATGCGGCCATAGCCGGCCTTCCCAAGATGACATTATAGGAAGAGGGCGTGTCTACTATCGTGAACTCGACAACTCTAGTCTTCCTCTATTTCCAGTTCCAAGCGAAAGAGGTAGATGAATTATTCCTACTGGTTGCAAGGAATGACCTGTGAATCCGAACAGTGATGTCTGCACACGTTCCATGTGGTACTCACCAAGGTCCATCTGGTCTACAGCACCCCTTTGAAAAATACATTAACTGTGCTTCCTGAATCAACAAATATACGAGCCACTTCGTAATTCGCAATCATTGCTCGGATGACCAGAGCGTCATTATGTGTCTCGACGTCAGTCGGCAGATCCTCGGGTCCAAAGGATAGGGTGGCCCCGAGTGTTTCTTTCTATCCCATGGTTTCCATCCGCCGAGACCTTGCTTTTCTTGCCCGATTAGAATCTCCATCAGTGAGTCCTCCTGAGATCATCTTGATAAAGCCCCGAGGTTGAAGAGATGGCAGTTCCTGTCGAGGAAGGTTCGACTCCCCACCCCGAGGTGTGTTTCCCCGACCAGATCTACTCTTATTTTGTCGCCAGCGCTCTTAATCCGGAGGTCTCTTCTCCGCTTGATGCGGTCTATTTCCTATCAATACTGCTCGTACATCGGGATTTTTTGAATAATTCGCTCCAATTCCTGATCCAGGTGCCGACATTCCGCAGTAGTATGACCATAGTCTCTGTGGAAATCGCAGAACTTATCCGACTTTGGATTCCTCGGGGCCCCATCACTTCCCCGAGGTCGCTGCACCATCATTCTCTTGTCACAAATCTCCAAAGCCCTAGCTTTATTCATCCTCAAAGGTGTTCGGGCGACCAACTGTCCCAATAGCAGAGGAGCTTCCTTCCTAGATGACCTCGGTTGGGCTCTTTCCACCCAAAAATCCTTACCAGGTCGAAATGGAATTCTCTGCTCATTCCTCCTTGTAGATTGTACTTCTTCCACATTGACGTATTTCTCAGCCTTAGTGAGGAGTTCATCAAATTTTTTCGGGGGTTTTCTTGACCAAAGACCTGAAAAAATCAAACCCCCCCCCCCCCCCCCGCAATCCCTGAGTAAATGCCCCGATTTAGCAAATCAAGCGTAACAGAGGGCACCTCTATGATAGTTCTATTGAAGCGTCGAATGTATTCTCGAAGGCTCTCCTGCAGTTCTGCTTCACATTAAAGAGGTTCAATGTCGTCATTGGCTGCTTCTTACTATTGGCAAACTGGCGGAGGAATGCTTGACTAAAATCTCGAAAGTTTTTAATACTACCGACGGGCAAGAGATTGAACCATTGTTGCGCTGATCGAACTAGTGTGGTCAAGAAGACCCGACATTTGATGGGATCAGCGTATTGATGGAGGAGGGCAGCATTCTCGAATTGAGACAAGTGTTCTTCAGGATCTCCCAACCCATGTACTCTATTACATTTGGGAATTTGAAATGCTAAGGGAGCTCGGCCACCAATACCTCAGTCGAGAAAGGTACCTCCTGAGCTGGTGGAGGTGGTGGTTCAGTAGCCCTCGTCTCCCTCAAACGGGCAAGCTCTTCCCAAAGTCCTCTAATCTCTTCGGCTCGTTGATCAGGTGGGGGATTCGCTTCGGGTCGATTGGCCAGGATTTGTTCCACTGTGGTCGCCACCAACTGAGCTAACTGGGCGACGGTAAATGGAGGATTCTCACATCCTTGGGAGATATTCTCAGTGCGACTCGTTTCTCCCGTTTCCTGAAGTCTACTTCTCCTGGGCGGCATTTTATCTTCTTTTCTTCTATTATCTTTTCCCACAGACGGCGCCAATTGATGTAATCGAATTTCGCTCAGCCAATGAACTACTGCCACATGAGACTTATCAGATCAGGAGGTCGGATGGTCATGTAACGCCCCAGATCTAACGACTGCCCCCACTGTACCAACACTGAACTTTTCAGCGTGTTTTGTCCTCACTCGCCCGCACCCTGAGAAACTTCCCAGAGGGTCACCCATCCCAAAATTGTCCCAAGTCAAGCACGCTTAACTTTGGAGTTCTTAAGTGATGAGCTCCCGAAAAGAAGATGCACCTTGTTGGCCTGCCAGGAGCCGCTCATTGTCCGTGCAACCTCTGGCACCGGCGATCACTCCCCGCCCTCTTTGGAGCCCCGGACCTCACATGCCCACCAGCTTCCGCTTGGTTCGTCCCCGAACCACACCGTACTAAGAGAGGTCGGCTCTGATACCATTTGTAACGCCCCAGATCTAACGACTGCCCCCACTGTACCAACACTGATCTTTTCAGCGTGTTTTGTCTCACTCGCACGCACCCTAAGAAACTTCCCAGAGGGTCACCCATCCCAAAATTGTCCCAAGTCAAGCACGCTTAACTTTGGAGTTCTTACGTGATGAGCTCCCGTAAAGAAGATGCACCTTGTTTTTATGGGTAGTACCAATTAAATCTGATAAGCCTTCCTCAACTAACATCCATTACATCTATAACTTCCCAGTCTCGTAATCCCTCTCATTTCGGTGTGGGATCGGTTCATTCATGTGCCCCTTCGCCTCTAGAAGTCTGACAGGAGCCGCTCATTGTCCGTGCAACCTCTGGCACCGGCGATCACTCTCCGCCCTCTTTGGAGCCCCGGACCTCACAGGTCAGTCCTCAGGTTTCGGGCTGAACTTTTCCTATAATATCCTGCAAACACACAAACTGGTCAAAGGACGTCGGGTGATGTCCCGACGAAGGTCCACCGATGCTTAAATTAGAATGAGTGCTCGGGAGTAAAGATAATATATAGAAGAGAGTGAGTGGATTTGCTCAATGAATAAAAAGGATGATCTATCTGGGTATTTATAGGTAAGCAAAGTGGTTGAGTACCTGTCCGGATAATTATGAATTGAAGTGGGCTCAGCAGACCTATCATGTACTTCCACCTACCTCCTGCAGGTAGGGATGGTTTCTACCGTACTTGTCAGTATATTAATCATTAGTTCATCCAAGAGGATCAAGTTGCTTATGTAGAGTCACTTATATAGATCGGACCAAAGTCCAGGCCATTTGTTTTGTCGTTAGGTCGGGAGGCTATGCCTCTCATACCCCAATGTCTCGAGGAGCCGAGCCCAGAAGCTTCTGAGAACCGAGATGACCAAGTAAGGTCAAGCTAACCGAGATGACCAAGTAAGGTCAAGCTGGAAGCTACTAATGGCATTCGTTACAAGGAGCTCTTTACCTCGGGTCCCGAGGTGAGACCTTTTGGTGGTTCACTATCTATATATGAATCGATCTTGATTGATCTATATGAATAAATTTTTATTTTATAATCATTTTATTAAATATGTTCAGTCGAAACTTGATTTTCTATCTTAAAAAAGAAATTAAATAAGCTTAGGTGCGTGAAGTAATTCCATAAAATCATTTGAAATACTCTGTGCTTGGTAAGTTGGCGACGAAGCCGCTGCAACTGTATACATATTTTGTCAAAACGCTATTTCCCATCAATGACCCGTGTAGTGTAAGTTTTGAAAAAATTCAAAATAGGGAAGAGAAAGATGTAGAGGAAAAACGAGCTACCGCCTACCAATCCATGGACGAACCAGGCAGACAGGGCATGCGTTCCACTATAGTCGAAACAGAGTGACTGAAGTTCAAAACAAGAAATGGAAGATAGGGATAAATTTATAGGCGTATACAAAACTCAGGGCAAAATATTATATCTATGCGAGTCATCTCCAGGACAAAGTAAATGCATCCGAGCCAACTATATATAAAAGTGTGACGACGATTGTCTTCTGTAATGAATTATATCCATCCTAATTTGCATGATACCCAAGTAATCAACCAAAAGTTACGTCCTCAATGCTGCTAATATCTTCTATTGACTGGGATTTTGGTTCCAAACCAATAAACTGGTTAGACATACTAGCAAGGTGTGCAATGCTGACTCTACCTTCACGCTTGATGTAATCAGCAACAGCTTTCATTTCGTCCAATGAGATGTATATGTATTTTCCTCTATCGTCCATCACGCCAGATAATCTTCCTGAGAAATATATAAACACTCGAAGTGGAGTTTTTTTCCCGTACACAAGACCAAAACTTTGATGACCACATAAAGTGAATATACAAGTTTCTGTTATCCATGGGAATCAACGTAATATGTTCAACTTGTGTACCAAGAACGAGGGGAAGAGTAAATACCCATATCTTCCAGAGAAGTTATCCGGTTGATACACTCCTGCATCCAGGAAAAGGTTCCAAATGAGAAGGGCAGAAAAAGACAACTATCGTGGCAATCAGTCCAAGTCCAAAACATTTAAAGAATAAACCTTTTGTCCTTTTACCAGAAACACAAACAGATCTGAAATTCGACTTTTAAATAAACACACATATGACAAGTTAGTTTGTTTACTTACTTATCCAAAATGCAAGTACATTACTCCAATCAGATAAATAAGTACATTACTCCAATTAGATAAATACTGCCATCTTCAGCTGTCAGAAATAGGGGTAAAGGAAAAGGATGCAAGAGCTACCTGGGTTCTCAACTTAAACTCTGCAGCAATATCCTCTAGGGGAACACATTTATGCTTCTGAAAATCAGATGAATAATAAGGAGAACCACATTAGTTCCTCCCAAATCAAAGTAATTCCCATATATTTACATCATCTCTCCCAATGGTTAACAGCTATGCAATTGAAATTATAATAAAAAAATAGTGTCTTTAATAGAAAGAAATAAATGTCACACAAAAACTACCTTGATGTATTCCACAAAATCAAAGAGCAGACCCTGACTTCCATCCTGGACTTCATTTTCTGTTGTGCCTTCAGCATCAACAGAAAACTCTCCTTTCCACTTCTCAAAATCTAGTACAGCAGCTTCTTCCTCCTTAGCTTTCTGAGCTTTGGCTTCTTCTTCCTGGATGCATGGTAATCAAAACTTCTACAATTGAAAGCAGTATTTTTTACATAATCTTGTCAAAAACCTCTATCAACTTACCAGCATCCGTTCACGAGCCTCACGCTCCTCATCCTTCCTTCTCCTCATTTCTTCATATCGATCTTGTTTTGATCTCCTTGAGTCTTGTGCAGCCTCATCAGCCTAGAAGAAATTAAAAATGATAAAGAGGTCTATATACGAAAACATGAAACATTGATGCTGCAGAAATATAATAAAAATACAGGACACCATACTGAACACGGGAGGCAATCATATTAACAATACACAAGATATGCCAAGCATAGCACATTGGACTTGCTACAAAGCTTAAAGTATTTCCAGTATATCTGAGGTCTAGCATTTCATTTTTCTACTTGATATTGTAAACAAAAAGGTAAGATTTTTTCAAGTTCAATAATCTCATAGACACAGTCAATGCAGCCAAAAGACAAGCAACGACGAACTATTACCTGGCGTTGTGCTTCCCGCTCCTGCCGTTTCTTTTCCTTTTTCTTTGAAACTTTAGCAGTGTAGTATCCATCCCCAGCTGGTTCGTCATCACTTCCATCAAGAGGTTCTATATTAATGCAAAATAAAAGCTTTATTTCCAATCTCTACAAACAAACTGTAACTGCAAAAAACACTAAGAGAATAGGCCCTTCTCCTTACGGCCTTCCCAGATAGCAATTGAAGAACATCACCAGTTTATAAATGAACAAGAATCTTTAAAAAAATTTGGCAATTTCTAGGATGCCATTGCCTCCAGAAAGTAAGGAAGAAGAGAAGACAACACACTTTTATTATGGCAAAGAGCTCAAGCCTTTTTCTGAATTTTGCTGATGTATCTACAGACCTAGGCTCTACAAGTGTAAAGTTATATGTGTACGAAAACATCACAAAACTGCTCAATTTCCAGGAACAGAACAACTCTCCATAGATTCAGATCTCTAGTCTGTTGATCTCTCTACATGGTCCATGCCAAACATTGAGGTGGCACAAGCAAACTTATGGTCCCCATACAGAAGAACCCTCCACCTTTCAGCAACTAATTGATTTGTTGAAGTTCATATTTCAACTGGAACATCATCTGTGTGTAGGTTGGATTCAAATTTCACGATACAAAGAAGTTGATAGCCAATCTCCAGACAAAAATAACACCAACCTTGGATTCACCAGCTATCGATGTAGATTAGTATCAACAAAACGCAGATAATCAGCACAATTAAAAAAATTGAATCCAAACTGAGTGATGGTGCAAATGAGTATTGTTAACTAGGGTATGAAACAGCACTCCGACCTGCGAACTCTAGACCATGAAACACTGCTTAGTCAAAATGCCAAAATGACAGAAGGGTTTAGAAAATAAAATAATGCAAAAACTATGTTGGACAAGCAAACCATGTCCCAGGAAATGCATTTCCTCTTATAAAGCACGAATTTCCCACCGAAGCACGGGAATCAACATCAAACCAGAAGCAAAACTACCATAAAAGCATATAAAGCCTAAGCAAAAGGAAAGGAAAAAAACCTTCCACGGTTACTGCGGCTGATGATGTGCTGGCAGAAGAAGCAGCTGGCCTCCTGCGCATTCGGCGCGTATTTCCACCTGCTCTTATCACCCTTTCCCCCTGTACATTCTTTAGGAAATGCCAATTGCAGATTTAATGATAAAAATCAACACGATTCATTCAATTCAATATGAAACTACAAATTTTCCACAGCTACAAGTCATAGCACACAGATATTATGAGAATCCAATAATTTATCATAAATTCCAGTAACACGCAACTTCGAAAAATGAAATTACACCTGCGGCTCTTCTTCATGTTGATGAGGAAGGCGAGAATCAACACGGCGTCTCCAAAAATAAAGAGGAATCAAGGATAGAACCACAAACATCATCATTATGGCGACTAAAAATTCCTCCATTCTTCCCCTGCTCACTCAGAACCTAAGAAGCGAGGAGCAGAATTATCATAAATTAATCGAAAGGTCTTTCATCAAGTTGGTTCTGAAATCCCTTTGCACAAAGCAAGAGGAAGGGTTTTGGGAAGTTTATTTTTACTATTTGACCGGGGAAATTAGAAAATGGGGATAAATGGTTTGATTCAATAAAGGGTGAAAAGGGTGTGATCGTTATTTTATATTATTATATAATAAAAACATCGATAGTTATTGAAAAATTTAATTATCATCGAACTTAATTAGTCAATAACTTTTAAAGAGACCAACAGTGTACCCACGTTTTATCCAAAAACCCACAAAAGACCGTTGATATTTCTACCTTTTTCTTCAATCCCGTGGCTGACAAACTCGAGAAAATCCATTCAAAATCATCGTCGATTGAAACAATGGTGAAAAGGCAAAGAAACTCAATTTGTGGTATTGAACTACGAGAGACTATAGTCATTATATACAACAATCTAAAACCTTTAAAATTCTGTTATGGCTTGCGAAATCATGGGTCGAATTGTGTTATTGATTGATTTGAATGTGTGGTCGAGCATTTTGTGAGTCGAGTATTGTGTGGTTCATATCTAATGTGGGTCTACTGTGGGTCGAGTCTACTGTGGTTTTCCTAAAATTTAGAAACATAAACTCTTGATTTTGGGTCGTGCAAAGGTAAATATGGGTCAAGTGTAATATGTGGGATCGAGTTTGTACGATCTGGTTCGAGTTTATAATACGTCGGTTGAGTCATTATTATGCGGATCAAGTCTACGTTATGTGGGTCGAGTTGTACCAAAACTCCACACAACACGACCCATATTGACAGACTCGAAACAAATTCAATCATAACTCGACCCAGACTAAAACAACTCAACCCACATAAAAAAAACTCGACCCAGCTGAACGATACTCAACCCACTTTTTCTGCCTATTTTATATGAATGTTTTCTATTCTATCTTTGAAGATTTATTTTTCAACAAAACTTGAGAAGGATCAAGGATTTGAGTGCCAATTAACATTTGGTTCGCAATACGTTGAAGCGTGTGAAAGAATTTTGTCATTTTTGAATGAACATGAGATGCAACAAATGGTGGAAGATATCCAGTTTGGCAATCTGATTATTTACCAAAAATTATCTGAACTCAGTGTTATCGTTTCTGATAAGCAGGCAGGTAGTTGACCGTAGGACCGGTGATTTTTGGATGATCATCTACAAGAGGCCGTTGTGTTTTCATTGCTGGAGTATGGGCTAATCACGGGGCTTAATTGTGCGAGGACTTGTCCTACGATTCCTGAGAAGGTAGCACACGTTTTCATGGGAGTACCATTTCTCTGCGTGATTGAACGGCCAGGTGATGATTTTGAAGGAGATATCGGGGGTGAGTGAACATGGAGAAAATAAAGCTAGCTAGCCTATATTTCGTGTCCGTTGTATTGGTCCTAGGGAAAAACGAAGAAAGAAGAGGTTGACTCACAATGGATGAGGCTAGTGGATGATTTACATAGTTTTAATACCTACCCGTAGGGTAGGTTGATCTACGAGGAAACTGTTTGGTGAAAAGACCTTGGAGGTAAATTTGAAGATTTTAACAATTTTGTGAAAAAGCGGTGTTGAGTTAAGCGTGCAAGGGTGAGCATAGTACTGGGATGGGTGACATCCTGGGAAGTTCTCGTACGTCAAGCTGCTGACGTTGCGTCGCTTGATCTGGTTGGCCATGTGGGCTGTAAAAGTGTGATGCTAGATCTTAACGGGTAATACAATCTCACCAATGAAAGGTGTTTTAAGATTTGGAAAGAAAGGAAAGTTAAGTCCCAGATATGTTGGACCATTTCAAATCTTAGAACGAATTGGAACGTTAGCATATCGTTTAGCATTACCTCCACAAATGTCCTCTGTTCACAACGTGTTCCATGTATCAACACTTAGAAGATACATTGCGAACCCATCGCATGTTCTCAGACATGAACCAGTGCAATTGGAACCGGACTTGACTTACGAAGAAACTCCAGAAAAGATTTTAGCAAAGGAAAATCGTAAGTTAAGAAACAGAACTATTCCAATGATCAAGATTCAGTGGACAAACCACTCAGAAAGGGAAGCAACCTGGGAAGTAGAATCTGATATGCAGAGAAGTTACCCAGATTTCTTCAAGTAAGTGAATTTCGGGGACGAAATTCTTTTAAGGGGGGTAGAATGTAACGACCAGATCATTTAGAAGTCCACAATTAGAAAGATATGAGATTGAGGGATTACATTGCTATTACAATTCGATTCTTGAATGTTTATGTCTATGCAATGATTAATCTTTATTCTATTATGGATTAATATTCAAATGTTAGAATGCAAGTACAGTAGATGTTTAGTGACTTCTGCAAACCAAGTGGATCCTTTATTTAACTAAAATTCTCGGTTTCCATGCACATCTTTTGTTTTAAAAGCAGAGCACGCTTCTTAGAGTATTTGGCATATTGATATAACGTATTTTCTTTCCTTAGTCATCGTAACTCATATAAATAGGATCTTAAGCTGCTTCATGCATCATTACTTTCAAATCAAATCATATTAAGCGATGCTCGTTCTCAAGAAGCCGAACAAAATACTTTCAAAGTGTTTTAAAGGAGACAGGCGGTGTGCAAGAAGTATACTGGATTTTCTGCTGTTCTTGTGTTAAAGATACCAGGCAAGTAAACTCTGTTTCTTGCTCACTCAATAGAAAGCATATATTCAATCTGTTTTTATGATTATATGTATGGTTTTAAAGAAAAGGAAGATGGTTACGGCTGTTCTTCAAAGAAAACTAGAAGTTCATGCTCTGTTTTCGAAAGAAGTCGAGTTACTGTAATTTTGATTCAAGGATGATTTAGAAAATGTTTTGGTGATGTTATTCTAATGAATTCCTGAGATTTTCAGTTATTCATTCGTCGAAGTAGCTTACAAGTAGCTTATTCGATCTTTTCCAGAAGTTTCATAAGATATGTCGAAGTCTTTAGAGGAAGGTAACCTTCGTAGTTCATGGTTATCTACATGTTAAGTAGGAAAGCTGGTTCTTATACCTCTGCTGATATTGCTTCGTCGAAAGTATTCTAAGTATAAAATCAGCAGTTGTATTTCTTGATTTAAAATCAGCAGATGCATCTTTCGTCGTTAATTCAGCAGATGCTTATTTCAGCAGTTGCTTGATTTAAAATCAGCAGATGCATCTTTCGTCGTTAATTCAGCAGATGCTTATTTTAGCAGTTGCCTTATTGTCTTAGCGACTGGTTGTAGCGACTGGTTTATGCGTTACGACATCGTTTTACTTTATAATTATTTAAAAGACCTCGCGACTGGATTCTTGTCTTGCGACTGATTTCTATTCGTTGCGACTGGTAATATTCAATCAGCTGGTATTAGTCTTGCGACTGGTACTATTCATCTCAGCTGGTAATATTCATCTCAGCTGGTAAAGTTCATCTCAGCTGGATACTGTTCATCTCAGCTGGGTACTGTTCATTCATCGTTTTCTTCAACAGATAATGACATTTCAGAATTTGATTCTTTCTTCAATTCTGAATCAGTTCAAATGAATCTTTCGACTTATCCGACAGATTCAACTAGCTAAATTATTCAGTTTTCATCTTCGCAAGCTTTATAAGAAATTCTTTACAGTTCCAGAACATCATCAGACAAATGAAAACCAGCAACTCGAACAAAAGAAAGAAAACAGTTTTCACGAGAGAAAGAAAGAGCAGAACAATATTTTATGAAATGTTTTAAGTTATGACAATGAAAAGGGTCCCTAATGAAAAGGTGAGTGCACGGCTGACGAACCATGTGCCCTTTTAACCAGGAAGGATTAGGATTACAGGTCGATGGATCTGTATACCCCTTCAACCATGAGCCATAGTGCTAAGACTGATATCAGGAGTTTGATCAAACGAAATGGACCAAATGTTTAAAGTATTGTCATAATTTTTCCATAAAATGAATGAAGAGCACAACTGTGATTCTAATCACAGCTCTTAAGAATGTTTAAAGAAAATGTTTCAGAATTGACTCGTGTTTTATGCTTTCATACTCGATTTAGATTTCATACTTACGTTTACGCTTGGTTATTCATAAGCGTAGTTCAAGTTCAGACTCCAGTATGTATTAGTTCATGAGCGATTGTACTATTTGCTTTTGCTATTCCAGATTTTACCTGCTGGGCCTTTGGCTCACTAGTTTTTATTGAGTGCAGGTAATTCCCAGTAGGAAGCTGGAGGGAGATGAACAGAATGGAAGGGAGGTGTTTATCGTGGACAATAGATTTCTTATTTCCTTCTATTCCCGAGTTCATAGTTCTTTTGGAAATACTTTTGTATTGTACTGATCATTTGGTTATGAGTTTGTATCGAAACAGAGTTTCTAAATTTGTTATGTTATAAGGATTTCAACCAGACGTTATCACACTACGAGATGCTTCATTACAATATGATATATCAGTTTCCTTCATTTTCCGCATTTTCGCATAAGTTATTCTAGATTCTTATCTTCGAAGGTGAATAATTTTATTATTCACATTGAAACCCAGATAGTGAGTAGCGACCCATTCTCCAATGTTTGTAACTTTTGATTTTATTCAATTGAACCCCAAAACTTATGATTATTCCGTCAAGAAAATGAGGGTCGTTACATCTGCGCTGCCATATTATAAGGAAATAAAGTTGTGTTGGGGAACCGTGGCGGATCAGGATCCCGTCTCCCGGCGAGGCAGCGGAAGAACAAAATTAGGCCGGGAAACGTTCAATACAATTCATTAATAACACAATATGAACCATTCATAGGGTGTTTCTCGGGGTATTACCTTGCTGGCGACATGCGCCTGGTTCCAACCGAAATTACAAGAAGACCGTCTCTTCACGGTAGGCGGCTGTAGATTCGTCAATCAGGTCCACGACCGGAAGGGAGACTCCTTCGTCAGCCTGCACTTGTGAGGCTCTCTGCTCACAATTAAATCTAATCTCAATCAGTGGGTTATTAATTTTAAACTAAACACGTTTATTAGATCTAATCTGGTTCATATATAAGTTACTAAAAAAAAATTTTCCAGCAGAAGCGTATTCAATCCAGCAGAAGCATAAAGAGTTCAGCTTGTTGCGTAAATACTATTCATTTATACAAATACTACATGATCCACGGAGGTTAAAAACTAAGTTCACTAGTACAAACTTTAATCTTATATACAAAACCAGACTCGAGCAACCTAAGACCAACTGTCCAAACAACATTGACTATCAGCTGGTGTTTTATTCTTCCTGCTGCTGATCCAGCTGCTAGGTAGTTATCTATTGCTACCCAGAATTGATTCCATTTCAGTTCGATGCCATCTAGATTCGTATCCGATCTTGACATGAATATTCATCTATCGAAACCATCTCCGGCTTCGAAAATCAGGCCAACTCAGTCCTGGGCATTAGAATCAATTCAATTCTCTTCAATATGAAATCTCATGCAAATATAAAAGATCCACTACCTGTTATGGATCGACACACACATAACTCAAGTTCTAAATCAAGAACAGTAATCAAACATGTATGTGATTTCAACGGGATACTCAAGAAATATCATTCTCGAGTAATCTAATCCCTGACTCTTCTGTCAGATTATATCTTCGTTCCTCTGTTTTCAAAATGCTTCAGTCAGTGGTCTTACGTTCTGTTCCTCACTTCTTGAGATACTCGCAGAATCACCAATCCGATAGCTGTAGTCAATACGTTCTCAGTATTTCGAATTCACTCTTATTTATAGACAACGATCTCTGTGTTTCTGCAGCATTTCCAACGTGTTCAATTCGAGTTCCACGTGTCATGCTGAGTATTCAAACATGATATACTTCCACCGCTTCGAAAGTGGATAACGGTAAATAGATTCCTCAACTGCTGTTGATCTTCCTCAGTTGCTGTTCGAATATCATTCTCTTGTTCTTCAGCAGAAGAAACAACCAGCTGTAGTAGCAACCAGTCGCAACAAGAATCCAGTCGCAACATAAATCCAGTCTCAACACTTCGAAACTCAAAACGATGTCGTTCCAATTAATTCCAACGAAGTCGTAATGGGTCATCAGCTGGTATCACCTCTATTTACAAGAAACCAGCAGCTGGTCGCTTTCCTATTCCAACGGCTGATTTCGCAACATTATTCGAAACGGCATCGTATCAATATTTCCTGTTTCATAATCAAAACGGTGTCGCATTGTTCCATCGACTGGGTAACCAGCAGATACAACAATCTATCGACTGATTTCCAATTCCTCTCCTGGTTGCTAATTCATGCAAAACGACATCGTATCGGGGTTCCTAGTCATAGGTCAAAACGACGTCGCATTATTCTCGCAGCTGGAACCAATTTCCACATACTCGCCTCGACTGGTTCGCGTTTATTACCAAAACGACGACGTCGCACCTACGTCATCAACACCCAGCCGATACATCAATAAACCAGCAGGTACATAAACCAGCAGATGCGTAAGGAACTCTCGCTGCTGATTCCTCGTGTAGTAACCAACACGTGGCGCTTCCTCATTGATCCTTGTATTCGCGCGTCTGTTTTCAGCTGTAACCAATACTAACGCTTCAACTGAATTTCAAAATTCAACCAGTCGCGAGATACAGTAACCTGCTGCTGATTTTATCAAATCGCTTCGCCTGGTTCCCACACTTAGCGCGATTTAACGATACACAGTTCCATAATCCGAGCTCAATCACACGTCATCAAATTCTTAAATGTCGTAATTACTAAACTAATCCTCTTCTTAATGATTTCGGGCATTACATTTCTCCACCTCTAAGATTCGAGTTCATCCTCGAACTCATCAACAGTCGCTATATATATACATGGAACATAAGGAGAAAATTGATTCCGAGCAAGAGCTAACCTTATTGGAAGAGATACGG
>KV015038.1:352881-367991 GCA_001598015.1 Dorcoceras hygrometricum | reverse complement strand
TATATTGCATTACCCCTAGGATTGGACCCAAGTCCGTGGCTAGAAACCACGGACAGCATAGCTCTAGCGATCGATCATCCCAATATTTATATATATGTTGATATATAATTTAGTTGAATCCGCATGTCGCATGTTTTAAATTTGATTTAAAATAAATGCATGAGACCAAAGTTTTTCAAAATAAAATCCCTCGTTTTAAATATGATTTAAAATTTATATCAAGATTTTAAAATTTATATCAAGATAAAATGTTTATTCGATAAACTAAAGTGTATTTAAAATTGTTTAAATTTCCGTACCTTCCATCAACAATGGGTGTACGTCGATGCTACCCGTATACATGGCCCGGCTCATATTATTGAGGGGGTCATGTATGCCGGAAAGCTGTCCACGCCATTGACAACTGTTGTGAGTCGGTAGGAACTACCTTTAACGTTGGCTCATATTATTGGGGACGTTAAGGGGACCGTCCTTCACGACTCAACATTGATGGGTCAATCTTGACACAAAGGTATGTTCTATATTGAAATAAATATGTCTCTTAGTTCGACTTCTTGGGTACTTGATACCGGATGTGGATCTCATATCTGTAATGATTTTCAGGTGATGACAAGAAGCCGACGTCTTAGAGAGGGTGAGACCCACTTGAGGCTTGGCAATGGAGCAAGGGTTGCTGCAGTAGCTATAGGAGATGTTTATTTATTTCTGTCTTCTGATTTTAAGTTGTTGTTGAGAAACGTTTTATTTGTTCCCGAATTAATAAAGAACATTATTTCTGTTTCTATGCTTGATAGTGATGGATATTCTTGTATGTTTGCTAATTCGATTGCAATATTTGCAAGAATGAATGTTTAATCGGAATTGGGGAACGCGAAAACGATTTATACACCTTAAAATTAAAAGACGTTCCAACTCGCGATGTCGAAGCACATACAACAACGATTAAACGAAAACACGATAACTTGAACCCAGCACAACTTTGGCATGCTAGGCTAGGTCACATTTCTCTATGTAGGATGAACAAGTTGGTTAGGAGTGACTTGTTTGATCTGTCAGACATCAACTCCCTACCGACTTGTGAATCTTGTCTTAAGGGAAAGATGACCAAGCAACCCTTCAAGGGCAAGGGTGAGCGTGCTCAAGGCCTATTGGATTTGATCCATACTGATGTGTGCGGCCCGTTTAGTATTGGTACTAAATACGGTCACACATACTTCATCACCTTTACCGACGATCACTCTAGGTATGGGTACTTGTACTAGATGAAGTACAAGTTTGAATCCTTTGAAAGGTTCAAAGAATTCAAGGCTGAAGTAGAAAATCAATTAGGCAAAATTATTAAAGCACTTCGATCCGATCGAGGTGGTGAATACTTAAGTGCTGAATTTCAAGACTATCTGAAAGAGAATGGGATTCTCTCACAGTGGATCCCTCCGGCCACACCACAACTCAATGGTGTAGCGGAGCGTCGTAATCGGACCTTGTTGGACATGGTTCGATCTATGATGAGCTTCACTGGACTTCCTACCTCGTTTTGGGGCTATGCACTCGAAACGGTGGTAATGTTGTTGAACAATGTCCACACCAAGGAAGTGGATAAGACTCCATATGAGATATGGATGGGCAAACCACCCAAGTACTCATATATGAGGATTTGGGGATGTCCTGCTTACGTGAAGCAGACAGTGGGAGATAAGCTGGATACGAGATCCATCTTATGCTACTTCATTGGCTATCCAAAGAATTCCATTGGATACATTTTCTACTGTCCCAGCGAGACAAAAAAACTTCTCTCAAGGAATGACACCTTTATGGAAAGGGAATTTCTACTTGATAGAAATGGCAAGATAGTAGAACTCGAAGAGGTTCGAGAACCAATTGAAGTACCAAGTGAATCTCCCGCACCTACTGAGCCAGTACCAGATATGGTCGCACCTAGGAGATTCGAAAGGATTCCTAGGGCTCCTGAGAGATATGGTTTTCTCCTTGAAGATGATCACGGTGATCAAGTTGTTGGATCTGATCCAAGAACTTTCAAGGAGGCAATTTTTGATGCTGATTCTGACTTATGGCTTGAAGCAGTGCAGTCTGAGTTTGACTCAATGCATGCTAACCAAGTTTGGTCTCTTGTTAATCCTCCCGAAGGAATCGTTCCTATTGGGTGCAAGTGGGTGTACAAGAGGAAACTTGGGCCTGATGGTAAGGTAATGACCTACAAGGCACGACTGGTCGCGAAAGGTTACACTCAAAGGCAAGGTGTTGACTATGATGAAACCTTCTCGCCAGTCGCAATGTTCAAGTCAATTAGAATATTGTTAGCCATAGCCGCATGGTACGACTATATGACATGGCAAATGGATGTGAGAACTGCGTTCCTTAATGGAAACATTAAGGAAGAGATCTATATGACGTAGCCTGAGGGTTTCAGATCTGTTGGAAGCGAGCATAAGGTATGCAAGCTCCAGAGATCGATCTACGGTCTCAAACAAGCATCGAGAAGTTGGAACCTGAGATTCGATGAAACAATTAAGGAATTTGGTTTCATCAAGAATCCCGAGGAGCCATGTGTCTATAAAAAGGTAGTTAAAAGCGCTGTGACATTCCTCGTACTTTACGTTGACGACATTCTACTCATTGGGAATGTTGTAGGAATGCTGCAGTCAACTAAGGTATGGTTGTCTAGCAGATTTTCGATGAAGGACATGGGTGAAGCATCCTATATTCTTGGAATACAGATCTATCGGGATAGATCTAAACGGATGCTCGGACTCACCCAAGCTACCTACATCGATACCATACTTAAGAGGTTCTCTATGGAAGAGTCCAAGAGAGGACACCTACCTATGTGCCACGGGGTCACTCTATCTAAGTCTATGTGTCCAAAGACTGATGAGGAGATAGAGAGTATGGCACGTGTACCATATGCCTCGGCTATAGGTAGTATTATGTATGGCATGATCTCGACTAGACCGGACGTCACATATGCTCTGAGTGTCACGAGCCGCTACCAGGCCAACCCCGGCCAATTGCATTGGAAGGCCGTGAAGGATATTCTTAAGTACTTGCGAAGGACTAAGAATATGTTCATGGTCTATGGGGGTGGTGAAAAGAAACTGGAAGGCTACACTGATTCTAGCTTCCAGTGTGACGTGGATGATTCGAAATCAACCTCTGGATTTGTATTCATGCTCAATGGTGGTGCTGTCTCTTGGAAGAGTTCCAAGAAAGACACCATCGCGGATTCAACCACTGAGGCTGAGTACATTGCAGCATCAGCTGCTGCTAAGGAGGCCGTTTGGATAAGGAATTTCGTCCAAGAATTGGGCGTCATTCCTAATGGAGTTGGTCCAGTCCCGGTGTACTGCGACAACACGGGTGCCGTTGCGCAAGAAAAGGAGCCTAGGTCTCACCAAAGATCCAAACACATACTGAGGAAATAACACATAATCCGGGATATTGTGCAGACATGCGTGGATATCCTATGCTATCTGATGGGATAATAGTGTATAAATCTCTGGCCAGAGTATTAGAAGTGTTTTAGGTAAATGTGTTTACCTAGTTACACTCGCGATGTCACTATTCGATCTCCAAGATGTACGCATAGCTATCGGATCTATAGCGACTCTCGATTTACCAATGGTCGTTGATCTGATCGGGATATATGGATTGAAAGGACCGTACTGTACGCTAACCACGACCAACTGGTTCTTGCAGGCACTTTCAGATACCTAGGGGATCATGGGGCGATGTTGCTAGACGCTCTTACCATGATCCGATGGGCAGGTCCGGAATTGTGATTCCGGAGCCACAATGGTTGTGGGCCCACGGCTAGCTGTATCCCTGAACCATTGAGGGTCACACAAGTACTGGATTCGAGATTCCCGCACGGATACTCAGCTCAATGTGTTTATCACGAGAAGAGGATTTTGGGGAGTGCGACTTCCTAAAAGTCAACAGGGGTCAAACCGGGGTTTCCCGCTGTTGAGGGGCAAAACGGTCATTTTGCACTGGGGTTATGAAAAATGGTTTTTCAGATCATAATGTTCAGTTTTGGAAACTGAATCGATCGGTCCGATCTGATCGGCGATCGGAGTTACGATGAAGTCTCGGTGGTGGAGATGAACTGAATGTTCATCCGTTGGACCCGGGCCCGTTGGGCCGGTCCAAGTCCAACACTTAAGTCTATTTAATTAGACTTAAACCTAGACTTAATAGAACTACTCCACACTCTAACCCTAAACTTAGAAGCAAGTATCCGCCCCTCCTCTCTTCAATAGCCGCCGCCGCCGCCGCCGCTTCGTCGGAAAATCTTTTCGGCCAATTCGACGAGGAGAATCCGTTCGTGCAGATCTCGTCAGTCCTTCTAGTGCAGGCTGACGAAGGAGTCTCGTTTCTGGTCGTGGACCGGATTGACGGATCTACCGCCACCTACCGAGAAGAGCCGGGTTTTTGTAATTCCGGTTGGAGCCAGGCACAAGTGCCAGCAAGGTAGTGTTTTGAACACCCTATGAATGAAAATTAGTTGTTATTTGATATTTGTATTTTCATCGTATTGATCGCCTCCCGGACATTTTTTTCTGTTCTTCCGCTGCCTCGCCGAGGGGCGCGATCCGGATCCCAACAATACAATCAAATTAGCGGTAACTGAATGCCCTTGGAGTCTAAGTTCTAAGTCACGAAACAAGTTATGGGATACCAGCTCTTCCCCAGAGGGCACTGTTACGCAAAATCCTGTAGTCACCTGGTCGGGTCTAACATGTAATTTCTTAGCAAAATCTACTGCTATGAATGAATGCGTCGCACCTGAATCTATTAAGGCTGATGAGGGCAACCCAGAAATCAAGATCTTACCCGTAACCACTATAGAGTCTGGATTGGCTTGCTCGGTTGTCATGACGTAAGCTCTACTAGTCACCAACTGTTTTGACTTCGGGCAATTCTTAATAACATGCCCTGGCAATCCACATCTATAACAAACATTTTGTCCCACTCTATATGGACCAGGGTGGTTCTTCTGACACTTGGGGCACTGAGGTCTACTGCCGACTACTGAAACCGCGCTAATGGGTTGTACAACCAAAGGTTTCTGCTCCTGAGGCTTCTGTTCCTGCGACCGCTGCTGATTCTTATATGGCTTCTTGGGTGGTCGTTGGTCTTTCTGTTGGAAGGCCTGTCTCTTCAGCTGCCGCTCTTCCACCACAGCTTTCCAATCTTGATCAGCTCTTAGAGCCTTGTCCACCGCTCCTCGATAATTTTTGGTTCTACCAGCCTCACATCATGTCTAAGCGATGGTTTCAATCCATCGACAAAATGTCGCAATTTCTCCTTAGGATCAGCTCCAATCAGCGGTACAAAATAACATCCTCGTTCAAACTTTCGAACATATTCCTGGATAGTCATGTCCCCTTGCTTGATCATCAAGAATTCTCTTTTCAATTCGGACCTCTTATCCTATGTGAAATACTGTTCAAAGAACACCCGCTTGAATTCCTCCCAGGGAAGATTTGTCACATCTACTGTAAGCTTTGCTCCTTCCCACCAGAGCATTGCATCATCTCTCAACATGTAAACCGCACATCTGGATCTTTCTAAGTCGGGCGTTTGGAGATACTCAAATATCACCTCCATTGATTTGATCCAGCTTTCGGCGACAAACAGATCTGTTGTGCCGCTAAACTCCCTTGGCTTCTGTCTTCGGAATCGTTCTTGAGGGTCATCATTGCTAGGTCCTCTACTGCTGGAGGATTGGCCATTGCATCTACCCTGTTGTTCTACCAGCAACCTTAGAAGCTGGGCAATACTAGCGTTACTATCAGGGCTGGATTCATCTACTGGGATATTTCTTATTCCTCACCCAGACATCTTAATCTATAGCCCACAATCCACCACATATGAACATCAGAACATGTAAGAATAAAAAATACATGCTCCAAAACATAAAAGAAAACTTACTGCACCGAAGAGACGGTCGATGAAATCTGTTCCAACGAAGAGTGCGTGTGTTTATCTCTGGACCATGCTTTGATACCATGTTGTGACGCCCAAACCCCCATGGGAGTCACGGGATCAAAGGAAAAGGAATAAAAGGAAATAGAAGGGCTGAATAATAAATAGAACAAGCTGTATTGCCTTGCTCAAAATAAAAATCAAAGTACAACCGTTGGCGCCAAGAAGATAAAAACAGATTTCATTACAAGTTCAAAGTACAAAATGCGAAGTCGCGATATTACAACTACTGAACTCTACTTGAATTCATCTTTGTTGTAACGGATCTCAATACAGATTTGACTAAGATCAAAGACAACAAAAACAACAAATACAAAATGAACATCACGGAAACGCAGGCATTCGATAAACACTAACACACCGCTACTGGTTCAAACTACACCTCCCATCTGCTCCGGCGCTGAATCACCTGCACCAAGAAAGCTAGTGAGCCTAGGGGCTCAGCAAGCAAAACCGAGGGTAACAAAGCACAATATGCAGGTATAAAACATAAGACATCACAGTTTAAAGGAAGTCGTGAAGCATCATTCGTCGTAAACATCTGTTCTGGGAATAAGTTCAAATTCCAGCGTTAACATTATTATTAGACTTATGGCTCAGAATCTCTACTTAGGTCCCATTGCACTCGATCGAATGACTACTGATATCAGTTACAATATGGTGAAATCTCACCCAATATGAAGGGGCAATCAACCCTCTCGTCAGCTGCTCACCCTTCCAATATGGACCATGTGTTATCTTTGCCATAAATCCTAAAGTCTGAACATTTTCTTCTTTTAAACAACTTCTGGAATGAATTCAGATCTTAACATCAGGGTTCACTTCATTTTTGAATCATTTTCCATCTAAACATTTTTCACTGAGCATCCAGTGGAGACATAGGAAATCAGTTGTTGGATTAAACGGTCGAAGGATACAACCAGTCGTTGGGGAGTTGTTGGGTACATGTCGATGGTCAACACAATTAATCGGGTCAATGGAGTAATAGTAGAACAACCATACGTTGGGTAAGGACAATCAGCAGTTGAAAGAAAACCATATGTTGGATGTGAATCAACAGTTGAGGCACTTAGGGGAAGGAATCAGTTGCAACATAGGAGCCAGTCGCAAGCAACAGTAACCAGCCGCAAGCAAACCAGTCGCAAGCAACAGTAACCACTCTCAAGCAAACCAGTCACAAGCAACAGTAACCAGTCGCAAGCAAACCAATTGCAAGCAACAGTAAATCAGCCGTTGGTTATGAAATGCGAGATGAACAGCAAACCAGCTGTTGGTTATGAAACGCGAGATGAACAGTAGACCAGCTGTTGGTTATGAAATGCAAGATGAACAGTAAACCAGCTGTTGGTTATGAAATGCGAGATGAACAGTAGACCAGCTGTTGGTTATGAAATGCGAGATGAACCGTAAACCAGCTGTTGGTTATGAAATGCTAGATGAACAGTAAACCAGCTGTTGGTTATGAAATGCGAGATGAACAGTAAACCAGCTGTTGGTTATGAAATGCGAGATGAACAATAGACCAGCTGTTGGTTAACAGTAAACCAGCTGTTGGTTATGAAATGCAATGGCTGTTTGTAGAACTCGTACTACAACATCACGAATAACATCCACGATATCAGAGTTTACCTATCAACCCAGATTTAGTTCTGGTTCGACTAGCATTTCCAACTTCATGGAGTCAAATTCAGACATTTCCATTCACCAGAGAGAAGAATAACATCACAATTTACATGAGTTGAATTTGAAATGCTCAGCGTTTTAAAATCAACATCATCAACTTCGTAAAATACATTTAAGTTCCAAACATAATCCACTGTGACCCAACATCCACAATATCAGAATTCACCTATCAAACCAGACTTAGTTCTGGTTCGACTAGCATTTCCAACTTCATGGAGTCAAATTCAGACATTTCCATTCACCAGAGAGAAGAATAACATCACAATTTACATGAGTTGAATTTGAAATGCTCAGCGTTTTAAAATCAACATCATCAACTTCGTAAAATACATTTAAGTTCCAAACATAATCCACTGTGACCCCGAACATTGAACATACGTTATAATATCAGCAGAACATGAGCAAAGGCTGATATTAAACATAGCTTAGGCAAGAATCACGAAATGAGGCGAGAACAATACATATGCTTTCATGGCGTAGCAAGAATCAGATTTACTTGCCTCAATAAGAAGGAATCACGAGATACAGCAGATCACGAACAGAGAGTCTTCCCAAGCGCAACGATGAGCTTCCTATTTTCTTTGATGCAAAAATGGATATTTTCTTGCAAAGGAATGAACTTATAGTCCATGTACCATAGGCATGGGAGTCTGATTTGTAATAGGGGAAAACACTCAAGTAGGCTGGTAAACCTGGCGTACTTCAGAAAATTTTACTTAAAATTCGCTGTCAATGTTTTGATTTGTAAATGTACTACACAAAATCTGAAATTTAACCATTCTCCCATCCAAAACCATTTTATTTGTAAAGTTTGAAAATTGCTTGGCTACGCTCAGGTGACAACTGATCGGACCTATGTACCTTATGAAATCCAAGAAATAAGAAATCAGCTACTTGGACAAATAAACAATGCTGAAATCTGAAATTAGAAATGGGTCCTCAATTTATAAGGATTAGAATTTGTGGTCCTATGGATTTTGGGCCGTTACACTCCTCCTCAGTACGTCTAGTCGTCCTACCTCTTCCTATTCTCGGCGGCATCTAAACAAGTCTATAGGTAAGATCTCATCAGCAGATAGATATATCACATAGACAGATAAAATATCACATAAGTCACAGAGTCAATCAAAATCAAATCAAAACTCTGTGCCTAGAATCAAGTGTGATCAAAGAAAATCGAGCTTATCCCAGTTTAAGCTCTGATACAAAAAATGTCAGGCCCCGTGCTAATTACTCAAGATAATAGCAAAATTAAGCACATAATCACGGAAGCGTAAAAATCGGGCTTAAAAATTTTCGAAATAAATTAGGCCTGAACTTAAAATCATACATTCAAAATATTCATAATCAAAATATGAGTTGAATCAAACTCATATAAATCAGGTAACAACAATAAATCTTAACTCAAATACAGATCCCCAATACATAGCGACACGGGGCATCCCCCGATTCGATACATAAATATATATAACTGGGACTCAAGGGAACGGGGATCGACCAGCTGAACCTCCACTCTGTCCAGCTTGGTTACCTGAAGATCCTACAAATGGGTAACGCAGACCCAAACAACACAAAAGCAGGAAAACAAATACGAGGTCAAGCCTCAGTACGAAGAGCTATCTAAACAGCTAAACATGCAACATACTATAAATCAATGCTATGAATGCATGAGGGCTATCAAAGATCGGATAGCTAGACCAGCAAATCGACTGGAAATCATATCGGTCGAGCCTCTATACCACGCACAACAAGTCAGCCGATGGAAATCATCGGCCCGTGATCTTCAGAGCCCGTCAGCCCATCACAGCTCGGTGGTCTTCAGACACGACAAGTCAGTCGGTCACCACTCCGATGATAGCGTTGGAATTTTCAGGCACAACAAGTCAGTCGGCCAGTCACAACGTGGCTCTCAATCAGGTCATCAATCAATCTGTCAGGCTCAATATTTATGCATGAATGCCAACTCAAAAATCAATGCATAATGCATACAATTCATTACGTGAAACATCATATACAATTCAAACAATTCAACATACTGCCACGTATATTCACATAATCAAATCAGCAGGTTCATAACATAGATCACAGCCATGTCCACGCTCAAAGCTGTTCAATCTGCTTAATTCGTACCTTCAATCAACTTAAATCTACCTCAACAGATTCCCACAAAGGCATGGTACAGCAACTGAAGTAATTCAGCTTCTTCCTGCTTTCTAAAATCCAGAAGATACCTCATGCGAACTCAAATCTGTCATAGGGCCTCACATATCAGCTTAATTCTAGTTCAAATCTAAAATTTTAAACCTCATAGCCTACGGTCAGAACCCTGCTCTAATTCTACAAGTTTACCGAAGCTAGAAACAACAAGAATTTCTCACCCAGAAACTCAAACCAGCAGAAGAACCAACGAACTTCTTTGTACGAAGACACATCAACTTCGCACTTCTTCTCCAATGTTGATTCAGGGCTTCAAATGGGTAGCAATCGAAAGAGAAACTCACAACGAATCCAGCGCCACCAAAATCACTCAAATCATCGGCAGAGAACGGCGGCAGTCGACGAAAATAGGTCACGGTGAACTGTAGCTAATCGAGGGTTTGGGAAAGGAGATAAGAAATATCAGGTTCGAAATAATTCTAAGTGTCGATCAACACTTCTTTATATATATCTCTAAATCCACCAGCTGCTGCTCCTCTAATTCAGTCGTTGAGAAATTCTACAGTAGAAATCTTATAACAGCAACCAGCTTTTGCTCACAACAAAACCAGTCGCAACAACCAGTCGTTGCATTTCTCTTCGCACACCCAAAATGACGCCGCACCAACTAATCAAAACGATGTCGTAGCGCTCCACCAGCTGGTACCAAATTCCCTACGAAAATGTTAGAGTAGATGCCCAACTAGCCAACTTGTGGCGTGTGGGTTTATAGACTCTTGTATGAAACAGTCTTTATATATGATATTCGCATTCTTTTATATGGCGTTCTTTACTTTCATTATGTGTGTAATGATCAACAATTGCGTTGAGTAAAGACCTAGAATACACCAAAGTGTATGTTAGATGTGATAGTGGGTATGACGGCTATCATGAAACACGTCTAATAGTCACTGTGTGTTCTGAACATGTTCCTAGTCGATTGGGCCGTCAAAATGAGGATAAGGCCGCCCGAGTTCGAGACTAGTATCTGCGATGCGAAGTACCATGCTTCATTGGTAGGGAACATTGTGATGTTCTGAGCATGCAGATAGATAGTGACCTGGTGATCTATCGAACTACCCTCGTTCGGACTTTCCAAGTGGTTACCATTTGTCGAGTGGATAAGTCCGAGGTCTTGGTTGTACTGATTAGTCCTCACGACTCGAAAGTCATTGAGACTCTACATGATAGGCATCTCACTTTGACCCATTTTCCGACTCACTTGGGGTCATAAGGCGTCGGGATTGGGTGAGACCCCGATGCATGTAGGAGTCAATGCATCGTTGTCGAGGATTCACCGCTCGCAGACATGCGTGGATATCCTATGCTATCTGAGGGGATAATAGTGTATAAATCTCTGGCAAGAGTACTAGAAGTGTTTTAGGTAAATGTGTTTACCTAGTTACACTCGCGATGTCACTATTCGATCTCCAAGATGTATGGCCTCCGGTCGTGGACCTGATTGGCGTTATCTACCGCAATCTACCGTGAAGAGCCGGCGTTATTGTAATTCCGGTTGGAGCCAGGCACAAGTGCCAACAAGGTATTCCTATTAAACACCCTATGAATGTCATAGATTGTGTATTATTTGATTTTGTATTGATCGTCTCCCGGCATCTTTTTCTGTTCTTCCGCTGCCTAGCCGGGGGGCGTGATCCGGATCCCAACAAAAAACCCAGCAGCTGGTTACTCTAAACAATCCAGACGCAAGCGTAAATAAACAATACGACGACGTAGAGGACACGTCACCATCGCTGCTTACAGCTGATCCAACCAACGCCTGATACAACATGGCGACAACTCCTCACAGCTGATACTAGACGCAACCAAAAAGCAGTGTTTCAACTTATCAAAACGACGTCGCGTTGCTCACACGACAGGTTTCTCAAACCAACAGCTGGTCACCCAGTCGCAACACATTTTCTAAAAATTTCGCGCCTGCTACCAGCAGCAACCATCACAAGCACAACAACTGCCAGACGCAACGACGTCACGCCTACGTCCTCTCTACTGATTCAAAATCTACCAGACGAGAGCTACAGTAACGTTGACCCGCGTTGACTTCCTAAACTCGCTACGACTGGTTTTTTTCTAAACAATAGCGCGAAGTCTGAAATTCAATGGGGAATCAGATTTCACTCGCAAAACCTTCAAAATTCCTGCGATTAATTCCAAATCACCACGATTAATTACAAACCAAATTCTGATTACTCACACTACTGGTTGCAGTTAAAGATGATAAACTAACCAGAAATCCTACTCCTCCTTTCCTCAAGCAACGTTGAGCCTTAAGAGCTGATATTATTCGAGGAATCTTACAAATATGATTAGCTTCAAACTTAAAGGAATCTCCTCTCGGTGGATTAACCGCTACTGTCCGAAGCTTAAAATCTATTACTACTCCATACTTGGTTAACCAATCCATTCCCAAAAGCATATCAAATTCAGGCATTGGCAATACGATTAAATCAGCAGTAATTTGATGCCCTTGAAGTTTAAGCTCTAAACTCTTAAATACATCATGAGATATCAATTCTTCTCCTGACGGTACTGATACACAGAAACGTACAGCTACCTGGTCAGGCTTGATGGGCAATTTCTTAGCAAATTCAGCAGCTATAAATGAATGAGTGGCTCCTGAATCTATTAAAGCCATGGAAGGTAATTCAGAAATTATAATCTCACCCATAACTATTGTCGAGTCTGGATTTTCTTGATCAACTGTCATTACAAAGGCTCTGCTGGTCACCAATTGCTTGGACTTTGGAAATATTTCATTATATGTCCTGGCACCCCACATTTATAGCAGACATTTTGTCCAAGTCTGCATTGTCCAGGATGAGTTTACTGACACTTAGGACACACTGGCCTATTATTACCAGCAGGATCAGAGCTAATAGGTTGAATCGGTAGAGGCTTCTGCTCCTGAGGCCTCTGCTGGTTCTTGTTTTGTTTCTTGAACGGCCTCTGGTCCTTCTGCTGAAAGGCCTGTCTTTTCTGTTGCCTATCCTCATCAACATCTTGTTAGAGTAGATGCCCAACTAGCCAACTTGTGGCATGTGGGTTTATAGACTCTTGTATGAAACAATCTTTATATATGATATTCGCATTTATTTATATGGCGTTCTTTACTTTCATTATGTGTGTAATGATTTACAATTGCGTTGAGTAAAGACCTAGAATGCACTAAAGCGTATGTTAGATGTGATAGTGGTATGACGGCTATCATGAAACACATCTAATAGTCGCTGTGTATTCTGAACATGTTCCTAGTCGATTGGGCCGTCAAAATGAGGATAAGGCCGCTCGTGTTCGAGACTAGTATCTGCGATGCGATGTACCATGTTTCATTGGGAGGGAACATTGTGATGTTCTGAGCATGCAGATAGATAGTGACCTGGTGATCTATCGAACTACCCTCGTTCGGACTTTCCGTTACCATTTGTCGAGTGGATAAGTCCGAGGTCTTGGTTGTACTGATTAGTCCTCACGACTCGAAACTTTCATTGAGACTCTACATGATAGGCGTCTCACTTTGACCCGTTTGCCGACTCACTTGGGGTCATAAGGCGTCGGGATTGGGTGAGACCCCGATGCATGTAGGAGTCGATGCATCGTTGTCGAGGATTCACCGCTCGCAGGCATGCGTGGATATCCTATGCTATCTGAGGGGATAATAGTGTATAAATCTCTGGCCAGAGTACTAGAAGTGTTTTAGGTAAATGTGTTTACCTAGTTACACTCGCGATGTCACTATTCGATCTCCAAGATGTATGCATAGCTATCGGATCTATAGCGACTCTCGATTTACCAATGGTCGTTGATCTGATCGGGAGTATATGGATTGAAAGACCGTACTGTACGCTAACCACGACCAACTGGTCTTGCAGGCACTATCAGTTGATACCTAGGGGAGCATGGGGCGATGTTGCTAAACGCTTTACCATGATCCGTTGGGCAAGTCCGGAATTGTGATTCCGGAGCCACAATGGTTGTGGGCCCACGGCTAGCTGTATCCCTGAACCATTGAGGGTCACACAAGTACTGGATTCGAGATTCCCGCATGGATACTCAGCTCAATGTGTTGAGCATACGAAGAGGATTTTGGGAGTGCGACTTCCTAAAAGTCAACAGGGGTCAAACCGGGGTTTCCCGCTGTTGAGGGGCAAAACGGTCATTTTGCACTGGGGTTCTGAAAAACGGTTTTTCAGATCATAGCGTTCAGTTTTGGAAACTGAATCGATTGGTCCGATCTGATCGGCGATCGGAGTTACGATGAAGTCTCGATGGTGGAGATGAACTGAATGTTCATCGTTGGACCCGGGCCCGTTGGGTCGGTCCAAGTCCAACACTTAAGCTTATTTAATTAAGCCTAAACCTAGACTTCAATTACACTTAACTCAACTCACAACCCAAAACCTAGAGATAGCCGCCTCCCCTCCTCTCCTCATACGCCGCCCCCGCCGCCCACGTGCGCCGCCGCCCGTCTTCGCCGGAAAATCGTTTCCGGCCAATTCGACGAGGAGAATCCGTCCGTGCAGATCTCGTCACGCCTTCTAGTGCAGGGTGATGAAGGAGTCTCGTATCCGGTCATGGACCGGATTCGCGATATCTACCGCAATCTACCGTGAAGAGCCTATGTTATTGTAACTACGGTTGGAGCCAGGCACAAGTGCCAGCAAGGTAGTGTTTTTGAACACCCTATGTATGACAATTGTTTTGTTATTACTCATATTGATCGTCTCCTGGCTGTTTATTTTCTGTTCTTCCGCTGCCTAGCCGGGGGGGGCGTGATCCGGATCCACAACAGTGGTATCAGAGCCAGTGTTTTTCGGATCTGATCATACGATTATGCCATAATTGTATCTAATGTTTTAATTTTTCAGAATCAAAACTTTGAGATTGGCGGTCCGGCCTCCGCCGTGTACGGCTGCCCTCTCATCTCCGCGCCACGCGCACTTGCGCACGCTGGCTGCACGCTGGCCGCGCGCCTGCCTCGCAAAGAACGGCCGAGAGTTGCCGCAACAGGCTGCGACGCTTAGCAACACGCTTGCCGTGTTGTGAGCGGCCGATTGTGCGCCTGCCGTGTTATGAGCGGCCGGTTATGCCCCGCCGCTGCGCGCAAATTGTTGCGCGACGCTGGCGCTGGTTGCTGCGCATCATGGCGCAAGATGGAACACGAGCGCCGCGTCACTGGGCGCTGGTTCTTGCGTGTCACGGCCGGT
>KV015038.1:336660-350449 GCA_001598015.1 Dorcoceras hygrometricum | reverse complement strand
CACCACTGCCACAAGGCTGGGCATTGGAGGAGGAACTGCAAGGAGTACCTCGAGCAGTTGCGAACTGCAAAAGGTATGTTCTATATTGAAATAAATATGTCTCTAAATTCAACTTCTTGGGTACTTGATACCGGATGTGGATCTCATATCTGCAATGATTTGCAGGTGATGACAAGAAGTCGACGTCTTAGAGAGGGTGATACCCACTTGAGGCTTGGCAATGGAGCAAGAGTTGCTGCAGTAGCTATAGGGGATATTGTTTTATTTCTGTCTTCGAATTTTAAGTTTTTGTTACGAGACGTTTTATTTGTTCCTGAATTGATTAAAAACATTATTTCTATTCCTATGCTTGATAGAGATGGATATTCTTGTATGTTTGCTAATTCGATTTGCAATATTTACAAGAATGAATGTTTGATTGGAATTGGGGAACGCGAAAACGATTTATACACCTTAAAATTAAAAGACGTTCCAACTCGCGATGTCGAAGCACATACAACAACGATTAAACGGAAACAGGATAACTTGAACCCAGCACAACTTTGGCACGCTATGCTAGGTCACATTTCCCTAAGTAGGATGAACAAGTTAGTTAGGAGTGACTTGTTTGATCTGTCAGACATCAACTCCCTACCGATTTGTGAATCCTGTCTGAGAGGAAAGATGACCAAGCAACCCTTCAAGGGCAAGGGTGAACGTGCCCAAGACCTATTGGATTTGATCCATACTGATGTGTGCGGCCCGTTTAGTATTGGTACTAAATATGGTCACACATACTTCCTCACCTTTACCGATGATTACTCTAGATATGGGTACTTGTACTTGATGAAGTACAAGTCTGAATCCTTTGAAAGGTTCAAGGAATTCAAGGCTGAAGTAGAAAATCAGTTAGGCAAAAGTATTAAGGCACTTCGATCTGATCGAGGTGGTGAATACTTAAGTACTGAGTTTCAAGACTATCTGAAAGAGAATGGGATTCTCTCACAGTGGACCACTCCTGCCACACCACAGCTCAATGGTGTAGCGGAGCGTCGTAATCGGACCTTGTTGGACATGGTTCGATCAATGATGAGCTTCACTGAGCTTCCTACCTCGTTTTGGGACTATGCGCTCGAAACGGCGGTAATATTGTTGAACAATGTCCACACCAAGGCGGTGGATAAGACTCCGTATGAGATATGGATGGGCAAATCACCCAAGTACTCATTTATGAGGATTTGGGGATGTCCTGCTTACGTGAAGCAGACAGTGGGAGATAAGCTGGATACGAGATCCATCTTATGCTACTTCATTGGGTATCCAAAGAATTCCATTGGATACTACTTCTACTATCCCAGCGAAACAAAAGTGTTTGTTTCTAGTAATGCCACCTTTATGGAAAAGGAATTTCTACTTGATAGAAAAGGCAAAATAGTAGAACTCGAAGAGGTTCGAGATCCAATCGAAGTACCAAGTGAGTCTCCTGCACCTACAGAGCCAATACCAGAAATGGTCGCACCTAGGAGATCCGAAAGGATTCCTAGGGCTCCTGAGAGATATGGTTTTGTCCTTTTAGATGATCAAGGTTATCAAGTTGTTGGATCTGATCCAAGACTTTCAAGGAGGCGATTTTCGATGCTGATTCTAACTTATGGCTTGAAGCAATGCAGTCTGAGTTTGACTCAATGCATGCTAACCAAGTTTGGACTCTCGTTAACCCTCCCGAAGGAATTGTTCCTATTGGGTGTAAATGGGTATACAAGAGGAAACTTGGGCCTGATGGTAAGGTAATGACCTACAAGGCACGACTGGTTGCGAAAGGTTACACTCAAAGGCAATGTGTTGACTATGATGAAACCTTCTCACCAGTCGCAATGTTCAAGTCAATTAGAATACTGTTAGCCATAGCCACAGCAAGCTTCAGATATCGATCTACGGTCTCAAACAAGCATCGCGAAGTTGGAACCTGAGATTCGATAAACAATTAAGGAATTTGGTTTCATCAAGAATCCCGAGGAGCCATGTGTCTATAAAAAGGTAGTTAAAAGCGCTGTGACATTCCTCGTACTTTATGTTGACGACATTCTACTCATTGGGAATGACGTAAGAGTGCTGCAATCAACTAAAGTATGGTTGTCTAGCAGATTTTTGATGAAGGACATGGGTGAAGCATCCTACATTCTTGGAATACAGATCTATCGGGATAGATCTAAACGGATGCTCGGACTCACCCAAGCTACCTACATCGATACCGTACTTAAGAGGTTCTCTATGGAAGAGTCCAAGAGAGGACACCTACCTATGTGCCACGGGGTCACTCTATCTAAGTCTATGTGTCCAAAGACTGATGAGGAGATAGAGAGTATGGCACGTGTGCCATATGCCACGGCTATAGGTAGTATTATGTATGGCATGATCTCGACTAGACCGGATGTCGCATATGCTCTGAGTGTCACGAGCCGCTACCAGGCCAACCCCGGCCAATTGCATTGGAAGGACGTGAAGGATATTCTTAAGTACTTACGAAGGACTAAGAATATGTTCATGGTCTATGGGGGTGGTGAACTGAAACTGGAAGGCTACACTGATTCTAGCTTCCAGTGTGACGTGGATGATTCGAAATCAACCTCTGGATTTGTATTCATGCTCAATGGTGGTGCTGTCTCTTGGAAGAGTTCCAAACAAGACACCATCGTGGATTCAACCACTGAGGCTGAGTACATTGCAGCATCAGCTGCTGCTAAGGAGGCCGTTTGGATAAGGAATTTCGTCCAAGAGTTGGGCGTCATTCCTAATGGAGTTGGTCCAGTCCCGGTGTACTGCGACAACACGGGTGCCGTTGCGCAAGCAAAGGAGCCTAGGTCTCACCAAAGATCCAAACACATACTGAGGAAATACCACATAATCCGGGATATTGCGGCTAGAGGTTACATAGCAGTTGAGAGAGTCGCCCATGTGGACAACTTTGCTGATCCACTTACGAAGCCCTTGCCAGGACCCTTGTTTGAAAAACATCGTGAAATAATGGGACTGTGTCTGATGAGTAGTTGGCTTTAGGGGAAGTTGGAGATTGTTAGAGTATATGCCCAACTAGCCAACTTGTGGCATGTGGGTTTATAGACTCTTGGATGAAACAATCTTTATATATGATATTCGCATTTATTTATATGGCGTTCTTTACTTCATTATGTGTGTAATGATTTACAATTGCGTTGAGTAAAGACCTAGAATGCACTAAAGCGTATGTTAGATGTGATAGTGGGTATGACGGCTATCATGAAACACATCTAATAGTCGCTGTGTATTCTGAACATGTTCCTAGTCGATTGGGCCGTCAAAATGAGGATAAGGCCGCCCGAGTTCGAGACTAGTATCTGCGATGCGAAGTACCATGTTTCATTGGTAGGGAACATTGTGATGTTCTGAGCATGCAGATAGATAGTGACCTGGTGATCTATCGAACTACCCTCGTTCGGACTTTCCAAGTGGTTACCATTTGTCGAGTGGATAAGTCCGAGGTCTTGGTTGTACTGATTAGTCCTCACGACTCGAAACGTCATTGAGACTCTACATGATAGGCGTCTCACTTTGACCCGTTTGCCGACTCACTTGGGGTCATAAGGCGTCGGGATTGGGTGAGACCCCGATGCATGTAGGAGTCGATTCATCGTTGTTGAGGATTCACCGCTCGCAGACATGCGTGGATATCCTATGCTATCTGAGGGGATAATAGTGTATAAATCTCTGGCCAGAGTACTAGAAGTGTTTTAGGTAAATGTGTTTACCTAGTTACACTCGCGATGTCACTATTCGATCTCCAAGATGTATGCATAGCTATCGGATCTATAGCGACTCTCGATTTACCAATGGTCGTTGATCTGATCGGGATATATGGATTGAAAGGACCGTACTGTACGCTAACCACGACCAACTGGTTCTTGCAGGCACTATCAGTGATACCTAGGGGATCATGGGGCGATGTTTCTAGACGCTTTACCATGATCAGATGGGCAAATCCGGAATTGTGATTCCGGAGCCACAATGGTTGTGGGCCCACGGCTGGCTGTATCCCTGAACCATTGAGGGTCACACAAGTACTGGATTCGAGATTCCCGCAGGGATACTCAGCTCAATGTGTTGAGCATATGAAGAGGATTTTGGGAGTGCGACTTCCTAAAAGTCAACAGGGGTCAAACCGGGGTTTCCCGTTGTTGAGGGGCAAAACGGGAATTTTGCACTGGGGTTCTGAAAAACGGTTTTTCAGATCATAGCGTTTAGTTTTGAAAACTGAATCGATCGGTCCGATCTGATCGGCGATCGGAGTTACGATGAAGTCTCGGTGGTGGAGATGAACTGAATGTTCATCGTTGGACCCGGGCCCGTTGGGCCGGTCCAAGTCCAACACTTAAGCTTATTTAATTAAGCCTAAACCTAGACTTAAATTACACTTAACTCAACTCACAACCCAAAACCTAGAGATAGCCGCCTCCCCTCCTCTCCTCATACGCCGCCGCCGCCCACGTGCGCCGCCGCCGCCGCCCGTCTTCGCCGGAAAATCGTTTCCGGCCAATTCGATGAGGAGAATTCGTCCATGCAGATCTCGTCACTCCTTCTAGTGCAGGGTGACGAAGGAGTCTCGTATCCGGTCGTGGACCGAATTGGCGATATCTACCGCAATCTACCGTGAAGAGCCGACGTTATTGTAACTACGGTTGGAGCCAGGCACAAGTGCCAGCAAGGTAGTGTTTTTGAACACCCTATGTATGACAATTGTTTTGTTATTACTCGTATTGATCGTCTCCCGGCTGTTTATTTTCTGTTCTTCCGCTGCCTAGTCGGGGGGGGCGTGATCCGGATCCACAACACATCTTTCCAGTCCCTTTCAATACGCAGGGATCTGTCCGCTGCTTCTCTGTAGGTTCTGGGCACTGATAGCCTAACATTCATTTTAAACATAGGCTTCAATCCTTCCAGAAAATGACTCAACTTATCTTCTGGGTCACTTCATTCATTTTAAACATAGGCTTCAATCCTTCCAGAAAATGACTCAACTTATCTTCTGGGTCACTTCCTATTAAAGGCACAAAATAGCACCCTCTTTCAAACTTCCGCACATATTCCTGTACTGTCATCGCCCTGTTTAAGGGTCAAAAACTCCCTCTTCAATGCAGACCTCTTATCAGCCGTGAAGTATTGTTCGAAGAACACTTGTTTGAAATCTGCCCAAGTCAGATTTATCAAATCCACGATTAATTTGGCTCCTTCCCACCAAATCATCGCATTCTCTCTCAACGTATAGATAGCGCACCTTGGCCTATCTAAAGCAGACATCTGGAGGTATTCAAACATAACCTCCATTGATTTGATCCAGCTTTCAGCAACTAGTGGATCAGTTGTACCGCTAAATACCTTGGGCTTCTGTCGTCTGAATTTTTCTTGAGGATCATCATTACTTGGTCCTCTGCTGCTGGAAGATTGGCCATTACCTCTATTGTTTTGCTCTATCAGCAGTCTTAACAATTGAGTAATATTAGCATTATTTTCAGTATTGGTTTCCTCTACGGGAGTACTTCTTCTACCTCTTCCTCTTCCTGACATTTTATATTCTATAGCCCGTAGTCCACCACATATATTTATCAGAACATGATAAAATAATTTAAAGACAATGTTCTGAAAATAAACTCACAACTTAGAGGAACGGACGATGAATTCTGATCCAGCTGACGGTGCCTGTGTTTATCTCAGGAACGTTGCTCTGATACCACGTTGTGAAGCCCGAACCCATGGGAATCACGAATTGGGGTAAATAAAAATTTCGAATAAAAAGAAGGGCTAAAAGGCAATTTGTTATAAGCTATATTTCTTATAACTTAAAAAGAAATTGAAACACGAATACAAAAGCTGACAAACACGTATACACTTGCGCGCCAACTAGTGACAAACATTTTTGCGGAAAACAGATTCTATTATATATTGCAATTGCGGTGTACAACAGCTGATATTCTATATGAACTACTACTGTTGCAACTGATTTAATACAGTCTTTACAAAAGATAAAATAACTTCAGACTTGACACGGAAAACGCTGGCCATTGACAAACACACACCACCCAGCAGCTGATTCAAGTTTCACCTCCCGTTCGCTCCTCAGCTGTTGAACCTGCACCATTTTAAAAGATAATGAGCCTAGGGGCTCAGCAAGTAAAATCTGAGTAATAACAATTTCATTTAACGCAGACAGACATCTGAACATACATAACTTGAGTTAAAGGAACATCTGGTAAACATAAACATTATTTTCTTTAACATTCGTAAACATTCCTTTCTTTCATAAACATAGAAATGGGGATAATAGCCCAGATCTCATCAACATTATTTTCTTTTGATTTATGGCTTAGAAGCTCTCCTTAGGCCCATTGTGCACTTTGATCAAAATGACTTCCGATATCAGTTTTAGCATATAGCTCATATGAAAGGGCAGTCGACATCTGGACAACTGCTCGCCCTTATCCTTGGTGGCCGTCTGTTATCTATGCCATAAATCTTAAAATAACTTTTGTTGCTTTAACTTCCTTTCTTTTCTTTGAAATAATTATTTAAACATCATCGGGTTCCATCATTTAAAACTCTCGCTTCCCATTTAAAAGTTTACTGAGTATCAAATTCGACTTTGGAAAAAGTAACGCTGAACTGACATCAGACGTAACAAAGTGGAATAGTACTTTGAAACAAAACAGATCTTCACTGTTCACGTTTATCGTAAAAAAGCTGCAAGAATATCTGTTAACATTTGAAACAGACGTAGTAAATGAAATGATGTCGTTGAAGTAGGAAACAGACATGATGACGTAAGAATATTTTTTAACATTTGCAACTTAAGGAAACGACGTCGTTAGCTTGAACCAGACGCAATAACAATCGCTAACAACGTGACTCGGGAAATAGGTATAAAACGATGCCGTTTACTTTAAGGTGCTGACGTAAGAAAGTCTGTTACCAGAATAAACAGATTTATGAACATCTGTTATCAGACGTGACTCTGAATAACTAAAACGATGTCGTTTGCAAAACAAACAAACGTATGAACAGTGCAACGACTGACTACAACGATACAATGCAACAACTCATGAACAAACCAACAGCTGATGAACAATAAAACCAACAGCTGATGAACAATAAAACCAACAGCTGCTGAACAATAAAAACCAACAGCTGATGAACAATAAAACCAACAACTGTTTACGAAACTGATGCAACAGCTGATGACGAACAAATGCAACAGCTGAAATGTAACTGCTGAATTTAAATACGAAATTCAATCGCTGACATAGGAAACGAAATCTGAATAAGAACTTGGTGTTGCAACATCAAACGAAAGCTATGCTATCAGTTGTTGCCTATCAAACCAGACTTTATACTGATTCGAACAACAACGTCCGATTACATAGCGTCAAATTCAAATGTTACCATTCACCAGAAGAAAGAACATTTATGAACTTACTTAAATGAAACTCGAACTCCTCAGTAGTTTAAAACATCAATAAATTTCTGGAAAAACTTGGAAGCAGTAAAACATTATTTTGAACCCAATCTTTCTTTCCTTGAACATGAGGAAATCATTTTAAACATGAACTTCAACATATCTTAAACATACCGGCAAGCAGATCCATAAAATGAATGAAATCAATATATTATTTAAATGGTGTAGCAAAGAATCAGCTTTTACTTGCCTTAATCAACGTTTTGCAACCTCAGTTGATTCCTACAGAAATCTCCTCCTTGCGCAACCACACGAGCTTCTTTAGAAATATTTTGAAGAACACTAAAGATTTTCTTTGCAAATGATAATGTATTTTGCTTTCAAAACAGGTTTAAATATGAATGGGATTAGTGGCAAGATGCTATGTTATTTCAAGCCTGACACACCTAAAATCTTTGGTAAAACCTCATTCTCAACATTTTAATTTGTAAAACACCAAACCCTTTTAAAAAAAAATCATTTGTCCTCCTTAAAGATATTTTCAATCAATTTTAAAACCTGCTCATGTATCGTCCTTGGAGTCATATACTAAAACCAGCCGAGTCGCATAATTTTCTGAAATCAATAAAATCAGCTAATGCATAACATTTAAAATTGCCCTTTTGGCCCATGAGATTAATAAAATACATAAATGTGATCTTATGGATTTTGGGGAGTTACATCAATTTTGCCTAAGTGTTGGAATCAGCAGCAATAGTAGTGGGATTAGCCGTTGAGTGATCGCGTCAGTTGTTGATATTTCAGACGTTGCGTGTTGGTAGGAAGTAGCAGCAATGCTGATGTGGATTTCAGTCGTTGTATTAGCGCGTATCCAGCTGTTGCGAGTGATCAGCTGTTGGTATGTTAGTTTCGATGATCAGTAGAGAGCACTAAGAGGCTTTGAAGCGACGAAGTTTTGTGAGCAGGAACCAGGTGTTGGTTTCGTTAGCGTGTTTCGTAGCGGGTAGCGAAACTACGTCGTTTAGATAAGTTGGAACGACAGCGTTTTGAGTGGAGCGCTTTGTATTAGCTGTTGGTTATGATAGACATCAGCTGTTGAGAGATCTCATGCGTTGTGACTGCTGGTTTGTGAATCAGCTGTTGGTAGCAAGGTGACGTGTTCCTCTGCGACGTCGTTTGGTTAAGTTGGTGCGACTCAGTTTAGTCCTAGCATTGTTTGAAAGATTTAACTGCTGGTTGTTATATTAGCGATAGGCAAAAGCTGATGCGAGATTTCTGCTGGTTGGGAATATTAGTTGTGACAACTGATTTTGTCGGTGGATTTGTTCTTGTTCTATCTTTTGATTGAGTAGTGTATTTAAGAGAAGACTTGGTCTTCGATTGTTTAACAGATCCCATACATTGAAATGTTTCCCGATAGCAAATCTTGCCGCGAACCCTAGTTACTGTTCACAGTAACCTTATCCGTTCTAATTTCTGGTGATAGACAACTCCGACGAGAGTGAGAGTGATAGCGTTGGACTCCTCTCTCTAAGGCGCTTCATTCTATACCTCTTTAGAAAGCGTTGGAGGAGCTGGAAGAGGATCGCAGGATCGCTAAGACACATCCTGTTAGGATAAAATTTATAGTTTTGGTGATAACAAAATAAGACAAGTATTGATGCAAAGTAACTACTGGACAATCAGCCATTGCAATTAACAGGAAAGTATATTCAGACGTCAGGATAATTCAGATGTTGGTATTTGGAATTATTTCAGAAGTACAGTTGAAGAATTCAGTCGATGGGTTTCTATTTCAGATGTTGAAGATATACAGTTATCATTTTCTGGTATCAAGTTCTTATATCAGTCGTGAGAGCAATTCAGATGTTGATCTTTGGCTAGTAATCAGCAGATGGTAGAATCAGTAATTGGAAATCTATTTGTTTTCAGTAGTTGGCTGCAGTGCTTTTTGAATCAGTCGTTGGTTGTTACTTGGTTATAAATCAGCCGTTGGATATCTAAAGAAATATTTCAGACGTTGAGTATTTCAGTCTGGGGGAAATTCAGATGCAAAATAATTTGTGTGACAGGATTGGCCTCATCTGTTTGAGGACTGATCGTGCAGGATTTCCAGGTAAATTTCTGGTTTTGCTTTGAGATTGATGAGTTGGTTGTGCTGATTTGCATGATTTGATTGTTTCTGCCTTGGTTTGTCTTTGATTTCGAGGACGAAATCTCTTAAGGTGGGGAGAATGTGAGGATTCAGATTTCTATTTAGTGATTAATCGAAATTTGAGATAGATTAGTCACGAGAATTAAGAATTGAAATTTTGGAATTTCGAATTTTGATGAAATCTGATTTGGAAATAGTTAGATCTTTAGTTGGACTTGTCCAGATTTTAGTTGATGTTTTCGTGTGAAATCTGGTCGTGTATTGTTGGAATTTTGAATGAGATCTGTTTCTCCTTAGCGTTTCGTAAAGCATCGTAAGATTTGGATAAGCGGTGTCGTTCTGGAGAGATCTGGTCGAGTAATGTTGTGAATTGTTTGGTTTTCGTGAGAGATCTGTTTTCCAGTGATTAGCGTGTTTCTCGCGTTGCATTTGGTGAAAGCTGTTCGATTTGATTGAGAGATCTGGTGGTCGAGAAGAACGTGAGAAATGAATGCGTTGTTCTTTTGAAATTCAGATCTCATGACGTAAGCAGCTCTTGTGTGACGTAAGCATTGCTAGATGGTGATCGCATTTGAGTCGTAGCGAAAGATCTGGCAGCGCTTGAGGGTGACGTCATCAGGTCTGGTGATGACGTAAGCAGATCTGTCGTTAGAAGCGTGTAGCGTTCATTCGAGATTGCGCGATAGATCTGATGGCGTAAGCAAGTCTGCGGGTGACGTAAGAAGATCTAGTGCCTATACGCCGTCGTTTTGGAGTTGCGCGCGGGAGTGAGATCTGTTGCTTTTAGCGCTAAGATCTGTTTTGCTCATGCGACGTCGTTTTGTGCCTATTCGCTGAACGTTGGTTTGCTTTTGCTTTGTGCGAGATCTGTTGGGCGATTTTTGAATAGTAGATATCTGTTTTTGTCGGTGTTGGACTTGTTTGGTAGCTTTTGAGTAGAGGATACTTGTATAAGTGTTGAGTTACACTTAGAGCATTCCAGACCTGATATTTCTTATCCTTAAACTCGAAACCCTCGATTTTAGCTACTGTTCACCGTCACCTTTCATCGCCATTTCCCGTTGATTCCGACCTCTGTTTTGCGAGTTCTTGGTAGCATTGGAAACCTCTTGAGTAGACCTTTCTTTTCCTACCAATCTCGGAGGCTGTGTTGAGCTGGAGCGAGAACGCGAAACGGCTATGTTGAGCAGTAAGTTGCGCCGTGCGTTTCTATCTTTTGGGTGAGCTTTCTTTTGATGGTTTGAGCTAAGATATTAGGTATCTTTGGCAGATTTAAGCTTCTAGGAATTTTGAAGGGTAATTTTCGAGGAAGCTTCAAAGGCAGTAAGCTTGAGTTGGTTACTGGCCGTTGCTTGTGAAACCTGTTAAGGTAGTTTGAAAAATTAAGGTACGAATTGAGCAGCCCTTAGCAGTTTGAGCGTGAACATGACTATGTTCTTGCTGTATCGAGTTGAGTAAACTTTTATTTTGAATATCGAATATTTTGAATGAATGATTTGAAGTTCAGGCCTTTGTATTTCGAAAAATTTTTAAGCCCTGATTTTAAGCTTCCGTAATTATGCGCTTATTATGTGTTAATTGTTGGTAATTAGCACGGGGCCTGACACAGCGTATGGTTTTGTGCTAGAATTCAGACGATGGATTAATGCGTAGATTCAGACGTTGGTTATCACTCAGTCATTGGAGTTACTTTGTTACAAACAAGAAAATATTTCAGACGTTGAAGCTATCAGCCGTTGCAAGTACTCTATTGTTATTATGCTTCAACTGAAACTGCATATTCGATTAGGTGCAAGATAGTCATCTTCTGTGTGAAGGGAAAAGCTGATTATCAAAAAAAAATTTCAGGCGCAGACTACGAATTGATTCAAACGATATAAATATTCAAAATCAAAGGTGACGATTGAATCGTACATTTGCCTGGAATTAAGGAGACAACGTTGGTACTATTTTGGGTAAATAGTACACATTTGCAGAAGTTGTTACACGGTGATTGCACAAATATGGAAAACGACATCTTGGCTCTGACGATGTGCAAGTTACCTTGTAGTGAAGCAGAGAATACGGTTGCATGATTTTCAGAATTTCAAAAGGGATTTTATTTCCTTTACAGATCTAATCGACTTGTGAACAAAGACTATAAATAGCAGAAGTTTGAATTGAAGACTTACTTTTGCTCTAAAATTGCTTGCCGTTACTCTGCCATTTTTCCATCTCGAGCTTACTATCTGTTGAAGTTACTCTCAATAAGATCATACAACTCGAAGAACACAAGTGTTGATCTCCACAGAAATTTACCTTCGAGTCATTCTCTGGTTCAATCTTTTGAATCGTGTTTCGATGTTTAGAAACCAGAGAATTTACAGTCTCATATATTTGTATTTCACTGCCATATAATTGTGGGGAAAGCGGTACGGATCCGGATCCCGTCTCCTGGCGGCGCAGCGGAAGTTTAAAATTTAAGCGCCGGGAAACGTTCAATTCAATAAAATCATGCTATAAACCATTCATAGGATGATTAGTAGATTACCTTGCTGGCGACTTGCGCCTGGCTCCAACCGGAATTACAAGAAGACCGGCTCTTCACGATAGGCAGTTGTAGATTCGTTAATCAGGTCCACGACCGGAAGGGAGACTCCTTCATCAGCCTGCACTAGAAGGCCTGACGAGATCAACGCGGACGAAAACTCCTCGAAAAGTTGGCCGGAGCAACTCCGGCGAGGGGCGGCGGCGGCGGCGTGGTGGCCGACGGCGGCGGCGGCTAGTGAGGAGAGGGAAGGGGGCGGCCGAAACTTAGGAGCTAGGGTTAGGTTTTTGTTGTTACGAATTAAGCCCTAATCACACATTAGTATATATTAAATATACTTGGGCTTGAACCGGCCCATTGGACTTGGGTCAGGCTCAAGTCCATATATGAACATTCGGTTCGTTTAATTCATTGCGGTTTCATCATAACTCCGATCGACGATCAGATCGGACCGATCGACTCAGTTTCCAAAACTGAATATTATGATGCGAAAAAGGATTTTTCAGATCACCTAGTCCAAATGACAGTTTTGCCCCTCAACAGTGGGAAATCACGATTTGACCCCTGTTGACTTTTAGGAAGTCGCACTCCCTAAAATCCTCCTCAAGTGCTCAACATATTGAGCTCAGTTTTCGTGCGGAAATCACGAATCCAGTACTTGTGTGACCCTCAATGGTTCAGGGATACAGCTAGCCGTGGGCCCACAACCATTGCGGCTCCGAAATCACAATTTCGGACTTGCCCAACGGATCATGGTAAAGCGTCTAGCAACATCGCCCCATGATCCCCTAGGTATCACTGATAGTGCCTGCAAGAACCAGTTGGTCGTGGTTAACGTACAGTACGGTCCTTTCAATCCATATATCCCGATCAGATCAACGACCATTGGTAAATCGAGAGTCGCTAAAGATCCGATAGCTATGCATACATCTTGGAGATCGAATAGTGACATCGCGAGTGTAACTAGGTAAACCCATTTACCTAAAACACTTCTAGTACTCTGGCCAGAGATTTATACACTATTATCCCCTCAGATAGCATAGGATATCCACGCATGTAAGCGAGCAGTGAATCCTCGACAACGAAGCATCGACTCCTACATGCATCGGGATCTCACCCAATCTCGCCGCCTAATGACCCCAAGTGAGTCGGCAAACGAGTCAAAGTGAGATGCCTAACATGTAGAGTCTCAATGACGTTTCGAGTCGTGAGGACTAATCAGTATAACCAAGACCTCGGACTTATCCACTCAACAAATGGTAACCACTTGGAAAGTCCGAACGAGGGTAGTTCGATAGATCACCAGGTCACTATCTATCTGCATGCTCAGAACATCACAATGTTCCCTATCAATGAAACATGGTACTTCGCATCGCAGATACTATTCTCGAGCTCGGGCGGCCTTATCCTCGTTATGACGGCCCAATCGATTAGGAACGTGTTCAGAATACACAGTGACTATTATATGTGTTTCATGATAGCCGTCATACCCACTATCTGTTAGAGTAGATGCCCAACTAGCCAACTTGTGGCGTGTGTGTTTATAGACTCTTGTATATGACAATCTTTATATATGATATTCGCATTCTTATTTATATGGCATTATTTACTTTCATTGTGTTGTATAATGATTAACAATTGCGTTGAG
>KV015038.1:305903-325954 GCA_001598015.1 Dorcoceras hygrometricum | reverse complement strand
GGTCAAATGCAGCGGGTAGTGAGAGGAGAAGTAAATCCACAGACAGCTCATGTGGAAGTGCGATATCAAGGCCCGACAGCTTTTCAATGAGCCCAATCATGCGAAACCCATGCTCGCGGACCGAAGTCCCATCGCGCATGCGACTCGTCATAAGCTCCTTGACAGCCGTGGACCTCTCATGTCGAGAGTTCTCCCCGTACAGCTCTTTGAGATGATGAATTATGTCAGTAGCATACTTTGTCTTCTCAAAGCGCCGTTGCATTTCATTGGACATCGACGCGATCACATAGCATCGAGCTTTAACCGCGTCGTCCCTCCATTTTTGAAGCGTAATCAGCTCCTCAGGGCTGATATTGGCAGGGGTTTCCTCCGGAGGACTCTTCTCTATCGCATAAAGAAGTTTTTCCGAAGCCAACACAAGGTTGAGGTTGCGGAGCCAGTCTTGGTAGTTCAGACCGGTGAACTTGTTGCTATCCAGTATAGCAGCGAGTGGGTTTTTGAACGAAGACATTGTATAAGCAGTAATACTGAAAGAAAACATACAATCATCACTAACTATATATAAAATAATCGCTAAGACATAAAACAAGGTCGTTAAGTTTTATGAATTACCCTCCCACTATTTTAACGATTTCACCACCCTCTAATGAAATCGAGAAAGTAAGTTTCTTTAGTGGGTACACGGAGCCCAATCAAGCAATCATGGACCCGAATATTAGCCATCCATGACCCCCAAAAGGTAGTTTCCGATTACAACCGGTGCAACCTCCATGTATTCACCTCACGTCCAGTAAGGGCCCAATAATATGACGCCGTTTACTATCACGTGTCAAGATGACCCATGAATGTTGAGTCGTGAAGGACGGTCCCCTTAACGTCCCCAATAATATGAGCCAACGTTAAAGGGAGTTCCAACCGACTCACAACGAGTGTCAATGGCGGGGACAGCTTTCCGGCATACATGACCCCCTCAATAATATGAGCCGGGCCATGTATACGGGTAGCATCGGCGTACACCCATTGTTGATTGAAGGTAGGGAAATTTAAACAAATTTAAATTCCCTTTAGTTTATCAAATAAACTTTTATCTTGATATTAGTTTTAAATCGTATTTAAAACAAGGGATTTTATTTTCGAAAAATTTGGTCTCATGCAGTATATTTTAAATCATATTTAAAACATGCGGATTCAAGTAACTATATATCACATATATAAACATTGGGATGATCGATCGCGAGACCTATGCGGTCCGTGGTCGCCAATCACGGACCTGGGTCCAATCCTAGGTTAAATGCAATATGCAATGCAATCCTATTACATTTGCTTCCGGTTTTACAGATCTTCGGTGTTCAATATCTTTGATCGTCATCGGGCCCACCATCTTCAAAAGTCCTCCCACTAAGTCTAGTAATTTACAATAAATTTCCATGACACATAAGGGATACATTTTAAGGGGTGGGAACGGGCCACAAACAGACCCACTGTAATAAATGATAATCAACAATATTAAATACAACCGAAATCGCAAAACCTAAAGCATGCACCTAACACATTGGGGCAAGTCTCTCGATCATCCCAATCATGCAATCAATCTAATTAATATGCATAAATTAAATAATCAAATTATTTATCGCAAAATCATATTTTAATCATAAAATCGTATTTTATAATAAAATCGCATTTTGTCGATAAAATCAAATTTTAATCAACAAATTCATATTTAATTATAAAATCATATTTTACAATCAAAATCGTATTTTGCAATTTTAATTGCATAATATTGGGCCCAAAATAATTTTGGGCCCAAAATCTAAAAAATTTCAAAATCGACCAAATTGGGCCCGATATCGAATATCGGCCCAAAAACTTCATGGGCTGCCCGGGATAGGCCCGAACTAAACCTAGAAGCAAAATTCAGCCGTCGCAACAATCTACAGGAGATCGTCACCGGACGGCGGCCGCCGCCGCCCCCACTTCACGTGCGGCACTCCGGCGTCACGTACAACAACAGCTTTCAGGCATCGATCGGGATGGCTCCTTATGAGGCTCTGTACGGGAGGAGGTGTTGATCTCCCGTGCACTGGGACGAGGTTGGAGAGAGTGTTGACTAGATCGGAGTTAGTGCAGCAGACAGTGGATATAGTGATGAGGATTCGGGATCGGATGAGGACAGCCCAGAGTCGTCAGAAGAGTTATGCCGATCAGAGACGATGAGATCTGGAGCTAGCTGTTGGGGATCATGTGTTTGTGAGGATCTCGCCCATGAAGGGTGTGATGCGCTTTGACCGGAGGAGCAAGCTCAGCCTGTGGTTTATTGGGTCATTCGAGATTTTGGAGAGGGTTTGTAATCTGGCGTATCGAGTAGCGTTACCACCTAGCTTGTCAGTGGTCCATAAGTTTTCCACATCTCGATGCTAAGGAAGTATGTTCCAAATCCGTCGCACGTATTGAATTTTGAGCTGCTCCAGTTAGCGACAGACCTATCATTCGAGGAGCGACCAGTACAGATTTTGGCTCGAGAGGAGCGCAGACTTAGAGCGTGGAGTATTCGGATGGTCAAGGTTCGGTGGCAGAATCACTCAGAGGATGAGGCTACCTGGAAGACTGAGGCCGATATGCGGACGCGTTACCCAGAGATTTTCGGTACGTACTTAATTTCGGGGACGAAATTCCTTTAAGGGGGGAGAGTTGTAACGCCTAGAAATTCCTGAATACGTAGAAATTGTTGGGATAGCGGTGGCGGATCCTGATCCCGTCTCCCGGCGGCGCAGCGGAAGTTTAAAATTTAAGCGCCGGGAAACGTTCAATACAATAAAATCATGCTATAAACCATTCATAGGATGATTAGTAGATTACCTTGCTGGTGACTTGCGCCTGGCTCCAACCGGAATTACAAGAAGACCGGCTCTTCACGGTAGGCGGCTGTAGATTCGTCAATCAGGTCCACGACCGGAAGGGAGACTCCTTCATCAGCCTGCACTAGAAGGCCTGACGAGATCAACGCTGACGGAAACTCCTCGAAACGTTGGCCGGAGCAACTCTGGCAAGGGGCGGCGGCGGCGTGGTGGTGGCCGACGGCGGCGGCGGCTACTGAGGAGAGGGAAGGGGGCGGCCGAAACTTAGGAGCTAGGGTTAGGTTTTTGTTGTTATGAATTAAGCCCTAATCACACATTAGTATATATTAAATATACTTGGGCTTGAACCGGCCCATTGGACTTGGGTCAGGCTCAAGTCCATATATGAACATTCGGTTCGTTTAATTCATTGCGGTTTCATCATAACTCCGATCTACGATCAGATCGGACCGATCGACTCAGTTTCCAAAACTGAATATTATGATGCGAAAAACGATTTTTCAGATCATCTATTCCAAATGACAGTTTTGCCCCTCAACAGTGGGAAATCACGATTTGACCCCTGTTGACTTTTAGGAAGTCGAACTCCCTAAAATCCTCCTCAAGTGCTCAACACATTGAGCTCAGTTTCCGTGCGGGAATCACGAATCCAGTACTTGTGTGACTCTCAATGGTTCAGGGATACAGCTAGCCGTGGGCCCACAACCATTGCGGCTCCGAAATCATAATTTCGGACTTGCCAAAAGGATCATGGTAAAGCGTCTAGCAACATCGCCCCATGATCCCCTAGGTATCACTGATAGTGCCTGCAAGAACCAGTTGGTCGTGGTTAGCGTACAGTACGGTCCTTTCAATCCATATATCCCGATCAGATCAACGACCATTGGTAAATCGAGAGTCGCTAAAGATCCGATAGCTATGCATACATCTTGGAGATCGAATAGTGACATCGCGAGTATAACTAGGTAAACACATTTACCTAAAACACTTCTAGTACTCTGGCCAGAGATTTATACACTATTATCCCCTCAGATAGCATAGGATATCCACGCATGTAAGCGAGCGGTGAATCATCGACAACGAAGCATCGACTCCTACATACATCGGGATCTCACCCAATCCCGCCGCCTAATGACCCCAAGTGAGTCGGAAAATGAGTCAAAGTGAGACGCCTATCATGTAGAGTATCAATGACGTTTCGAGTCGTGAGGACTAATCAGTACAACCAAGACCTCGGACTTATCCACTCGACAAATGGTAACCACTTGGAAAGTCCGAACGAGGGTAGTTCGATAGATCACCAGGTCACTATCTATCTGCATGCTCAGAACATCACAATGTTCCCTACCAATGAAACATGGTACTTCGCATCGCAGATACTAGTCTCGAGCTCGGGCGGCCTTATCCTCGTTTTGACGGCCCAATCGACTAGGAACGTGTTCAAAATATACAGTGACTATTAGATGTATTTCATGATAGCCGTCATACCCACTATCACATCTAACATACACTATAGTGTATTCTAGGTCTTTACTCAACGCAATTGTTAATCATTATACAACACAATGAAAGTAAAGAATGCCATAAACAAATGCGAATATCATAATAAAGACTGTCATATACAAGAGTCTATAAACCCACACGCCACAAGTTGGCTAGTTGGGCATCTACTCTAACAATAATATTGAGTCTGTAACGAACTGGCTTTTTGAAGAAGTTCGAAAAACATCATTACGTTACCTATTTTCAGCAGCTGCGTCTGCACTTTGTATTTGGTGTTGCTAGGAGTTCACCTGGAGCGAGGCTCGGTGATCGGGTGTTTGTACAAGGCCTGCACGCATCAAATCTTCTAGTGAAACCTTCCGGAAAAGGAAGAAGGGGAGACGTAGGATATTTATATCCGAACTTCCAGAAACAAACTCTCGACCCTTAAATTTTTACATTACGCATTCATTTATTGGTTTATACTGTTCACTGATTTATTGTCTTTATTCCGCACATATTTGTTAGCCAAAAGATCAGCTGTTACACTGAGATATCTTAAGTCTGGTAACTCGGACTTAAGTTAAGCGGTGCTTGTAAAAATAGTTTTAAACGGTTTCGAAAATTTAAAATACCAAGGAGTTCATTCAAACCCCCCCCCCCTTCTGAACTCCTAGGCCTGTTTTCGTGCCATATTGATCCTATCAATTGGTATCAGAGCCTGCGCAAATCAGTAATTGAACAGTTGTTGTTTGTGCGTTATTATATCTCAATATGTCTACTTCTCACAACAAAATTCCTCTATTTTCCAAGGAAGATTACGATGACTGGAAGATACGCATGCAAGCGCATTTGGCCGCTCAGGATGATGAAATGTTGGTGGTTATCACTGAAGGGGCCACTGAAAATAATGAAGCCAAATTTAGTTTTTTCTATATCAAATGGCGAGCCTCAGTTCCTTGAAAAGAGCAGACATGAGTACACCAGTGAGGACAAGAAGAAACCCAACCTGGATAATGTGGCAAGGGATATCCTCTACAAGACGCTGGACAAGTACAAAAACATGTTCAGCAAAATCAAAACCTGCGCCACAGCCAAAGAATTTTGGGAAAGGCTGACCCAAATATGTGAAGGAAGAGACGAGAAAAAAGAGAACAAGTTGACAGTCGCTCAGCAGAAGTATGAATCCATTAAGATGAAGGATGGAGAGACGATGACTGCGTTTGATGAAAGGTTCAGCACTGTGGTAATAGAGCTGACCAGTCTTGGAAAAGAGTACAGTAATCGTGAGCTGGCGTTGAAAGTGATATGAGCGTTGCCCAGTGAGTGGGACGTAAAGACAATGGCGATGAGGGAGTCCAAAGATTTGAACAAGCTGGAACTTCACGATCTCTTCGCAAATCTCAAAGCTTATGAGTTAGAGTTGGAAACAAGAGCTGAAGCTGCTCCATCAACATCCCAGCCGACAAAAGCACTAGCTGCTACAACTACTGAACAGTGCTCTCCAAGCACAAGCAAGACAGCTGATCAACTCACGACGACGTCATGTCCCTCTTCGTTAAGAAGTTTGGGAAAAACTTGAGAAGATCCTATAACCCTTCAGCTCCTTACAATAATCATAAAAATGATAAAGCTGTATCTGATATGAAATGTTTTAACTGTGAACGTCCAGGGCATTTTGCAGCTGAGTGCAACAGGCCCAAGAAGGATGATAGATACAGAAGAGATGAGAAGAAGGAGGATCGATACAAGCGAGATGACAAGACTGATGAAAGAGCTGTCGATAGATCCAAGGAGAGATCCAAGGACAGACGGATGAGGACGAGAGGTGATAAGAGGACCAGCCGCAAGCATGATCGCAAAGTACGGGTGGCTGAGGAAAGCACCAAAAGCTGGGCAGACACCGATTCAGAGTCCTCTTCCAGCAGCTCCTCATCAAGCGATAGTGAACAAGAGGAGGTTCACCGTCTCATGTCTGATCAAACATCAGATGATGAGGTATTTGATTTTTCCAATCTTGAATTTACACGTGAAGACCTTGTCAGTGCACTAAATGACATGGTCAAAGAGTACAGGAAGATTTCTACTCATTCGAGGAAGTTAAGGCTGAAAACAGTGATTTGAAAAATAGTTCAGCTGAACCAAGTGCCGTTGAACTTGGTGAAGCTGACAGTTTGAAAATAGAGCTGAGTAAGCTGACAGCTGAGAATGAATTGTTGAGAGAAGAGTCTAGTGAGCTCAAAGCTGAAATTGAAAGACTAAATGAGCTTGTGAGCTCCAAGAACCAGTCTTCTCGTTCTCTCCATAAGCTGCAAGAAAGCCAAAATCCAGCAAATGATAGAACTGGTTTGGGTTTCAATAGTAGTGAAAACAGCGAAGGAGAAACAAGTACTCAGTCACAGCTGGTATATTACAAGTTCAATAAGATGAGCTTTGTCAAAGCTAACGTGATATATGACTGCTGTGAGTCGATGAAGTATGATGACCAGAACTCTTCACAGCTGAATCATAATGGAAAATCTGGTATCGGCTTTCAAAAACCTGAGAACTCCAAGCCAAGCTGGCTAAAGAACAAACTGGATAAAGACAAAGAAAAAGCTGGTCGAAAGTCATTTGTTCCTAACCAATCATGGCGTAGTTCAACGAAGGTAAAATCTGGTTGGAAAAAGGTTCAGCCGAGGAGAAATCTAAGTGGTCAAAGTGTGAAATCAAAACACAACAGATCTCACTGTAATTATGCACAGACCCTCACGGACTCTAGTACTGGAAAAATTGTTAAGGTAATTCGAGTATGGGTCCCGAAAGGGGTAATCCGATCTGGACCCAAGTAAAATTGGGTACCATAAGCTAGTTTTATGATTGCAGGATAACAGGTATGAACCAGCTGATGTATCAAACTTGTGGTACCTGGACAGCGGCTGTGCGCGACATATGACAGGAAACCCAAAGCTGCTATCAGACGTTGTTCCACACAAAGGAGCAAAAATCGTATTTGGTGATAACGCATATGGTAACACTGTGGGTAAGGGTAAGCTTATCCACGGTAAAATTTCTATTTCAGACGTATTAGTTGATGATAATTTATGTTACAATTTGATTAGCATTAGTCAGCTATGTGACAAGGGTTACATAGTTAAGTTTCAACAACACACATGCACAGTTCAGAGTCCAAATGGTCTGACCGTATTTGTAGGTAAACTTTCGGGGAATACCTACATAATTGATTGGTCAGAGCAGCTGGGATCTAAACAATTGTGCCTCGCAGCTGGCTCCTCCAAGAGCTGGCTGTGGCATCAAAGAATGAATCATCTATCATTTAAAACACTTGCTAATTTGAGTCAGCATGATATGGTTTCTAGTATGCCCAAATTAAAATTTTGTAAGGATAAGATCTGTGCGGCCTGTCAGCTGGGTAAGCAAATAAAATCTACTTTCAAAAAGAAAGGCGGTAAGCGTTCCTCCCGTAGATTAGAGCTTTTACATATGGATCTTTTTGATCCCATACCCGTAACTAGCTTAGGGGAACAAACTACACCCTTGCTGTTGTTGATGATTTTAAAAAATATACGTGGGTGTTGTTTTTAAAATCAGAATCTGATACCGCAGACCAGCTGATACGTCTTTTAAAACATTTGCAAAATGACAGATCTTGTTCAGTCAACCGGATAAGGAGTGACCGTGGTACTGAGTTTTTAAATTCAAAATTGACTTCTTATCTAGAAGACTTAGGGATAAAGCATGAGCTTTCAGCAGCTAGAACTCCTCAGCAGAACGGGTTAGCTGAGAGGAGAAACCGTACTTTAAAATAAGCTGCTAGGTCTATGATTGCTTATTCCGGCATTTCACAAAAATTTTGGGAAGAAGCAGTTAATACAGCATGTCACACTCAAAACAGATTTATGATTAATAGGATGCACGATAAAACCCCATATGAGATCTGGCATGGCAAGAAACCTGATATATCTTACTTCAGGGTGTTTTGGTGTAGATGTTTTATTCATAATAATGGCAAAAAGCACCTAACAGCTTTTGAACCAAAATCTTATGTAGGTATCTTCTTATGTTATTCAGCTGAGCAAAGCTTATCGAGTATTCAACAATAGAAGTCTAACTGTTGAAGAATCAGCACACGTAGTGTTCGACGAGACAAGTTTCAAATCAAATTCAGCTGCAAGCTTACATGACTTGTGTTCATGTCTGGAATCAACAAGCCTTGAGGAATCAGACGACGACGTGCCACTAAGACAATCAGCTGAAGAACAACCAGCAGTGAACACACCTCACAAAAATGCACAACAAGATCTGACAGGTAATCCAGTAGTCATCGATTTAACTAACGATGTCTCTACACAGGGTCAGATCTTCCCAAGTGTGCCAACTGCTGGAAGTGAAGCGACCAATGTTCAACCAGACGACACTCGATCAGATGCTACGCAAGCAGACGCAAGAGTTTCTCATTTGGTTTCAAGACCAACGTCTGAAATACCAGCTGACAGTACACATTATCAACTGGTATCTACACCAACAGTTGGACATCAAGATGCGAGCACATCGTATCAAGTGGTATGAAGACCAACGTCTAGACAACCAGTCGCAAGCAATCATCAATCGGTATCCAGACCTACAACTGATATAAGAGCTGATCCTTGCTCACATTTGGACCAAACACAACAGCTGGATTCAGACGCACCAGCCATCAACGATAAACATCAACTGGCATCAGCTGATCCAGTTGTTATCCAGCCAGTGACGCAGGGGGAACAAAGAGCAAATCCAATTGGACTTGATCTTCGGTGGAATAAAAATCACCCACCCGAGCAAGTCATAGGTAATTTCGAATCTCCTGTTCGCACACGAGGCCAGCTATCACATGATCATTTTGATTCTGCATTCATCTCGCATATAGAACCTAAGATGATAGATGAAGCCTTAGCTGACCCCAGCTGGATAGACGCTATGCAAGAGGAACTTAATCAGTTTAAGCGTAATAATGTTTGGACACTTGTCCCTAGACCCTCTAACCATTCAGTTAGGAACTCGATAGGCTTTAGGAACAAACTGAATGAAGATGGCTTAGTTACTAGAAACAAAGCTAGGCTGGTAGCATAAGGATTTAGGCAAATGGAAGGAATAGATTTTGATGAGACATTTGCACCAGTAGCTAGATTAGAAGCCATTCGCATGTTTTTAGCTTATGCTGCATACAAAGATTACCTTGGGCAAGGATATCAAAATTCCTGGAGTCGATGAAAGGTCTTGGTACCTGGCCAGTCTCCCACAGATTCCAGTTGATGACAAAGGGAAGGAGCCCCTTCTGGTCAAAGACCCAATTAAGGGAAATCCACCACATGAGCATTATTCGTTGATTTGTGCAGACATCGATCTGCTTGTACAGTTAAGAGAGCTGGTGATAGATGAAGTTGACCGATTCTTTAATTATTTTAGTTTTAAGAAATTGCCGACAATAAAGGTAGAGGATATATCCGAGAATGAGGATCAAGTTTTGTATTGGGGAGAAACTGATTCAACTCGAGTATCTCTTAACAGGAAGGTGTACATATTATTGAAGTATAGATAGTTATTGGTTCGCAAATTTCTAGAATCGTGGAAGCTCAATTTTGTACCTGGTGAAGGCACCTCTGCAACTGATCTCAAAGTCATCGACATGCTATCCGACCTTCATCTGTTTCTTTTAGAAGAATTAAAACAGCAGACGCTTGCACACGGCCTTAGATGGGACAGGGCGTGCTGCTCTCAACTCTTTGAAGGTCGCTTGCGCACACGAGGCGCTGTCATGACCCTACCCAACTTTGAGGTTGCTCGACAAAGATCTTATGCTGACACTCTCCCTCCCCTGAGCGATTTTTTCATGTTAATGAAGAAAAGGTGGGGAGATGTCTGTCTAGAAGTTGCAGAATTTTTTGCTTCAAGGAAATTTCTACCTGTGGGTTCTATTAATTTTTGCCGATCTCTCTCAGTTGTTGAACCAGTCTACAGTTTTGCTTCTCCTCAGCCGACAGTTTTTGATTTGAGATTATCTTAGTTTTGTACAGTTTTCGTTCAGATGAGTTTATTCAGTGGGTTGAGTGCATTTGATATTCGCGGTTTTGTTTCTTCTATTGCTTCTGAAAGAACAGTTTTGAGGAATGTACAGATTGCACAGGATTCAACTGCAGTTGCTCCCAGTGTACAGCTATTAGATCAGTGTCCTTTCTCATATTCTTTCTCTGATGATTCCATGCATTTTGATGCTCATGACACTGCTACTACTTCGTTCTCTCTACCAGCTACTGCCACTCCTGATGTCACCGAGGCATTATTCCAACTGTGAGCTCGATTGAACAAATCAAAGGCAGAGATGATGGTGATAAGCTACGAGACACACTTCTATTGCACCTCCATGACATTGAGAAGAAATTTACAGCACGCTTCGATGAACAAGACAGAGTACTTCGGGCGTTGCGCAAATATTCCCATGATCAAAAACATCTCTTGTCGCTGGATATCAAATCATCCCAAAAGCAACTCAGTGCTCAGGCCGCTACTACTGCCTTTGATGTCATTGATGTTCGAAGGGAGGTAAAAGAGCTTAATGCAAAAGTCACATATTTAGATGAGCAGGTTGCAGCTACTCGCAAATTTTTGCTAGAATTTAGTGCTAAGGCACAGGAGTCCCTAAATCACATTACCGACCATCTGAGCAAACTTGTGAATTATGTTAATCGGGGCGGTAATGACAAAAAGGGGGAAGATAGCAGCATCCAAGGACCTCAAACTCCTCCTGATGATCAAGCAGAGGCAGTGGCAAAGTCACATATTTAGATGAGCAGGTTGCAGCTACTCGCAAATTTTTGCTAGAATTTAGTGCTAAGGCACAGGAGTCCCTAAATCACATTACCGACCATCTGAGCAAACTTGTGAATTATGTTAATCGGGGCGGTAATGACAAAAAGGGGGAAGATAGCAGCATCCAAGGACCTCAAACTCCTCCTGATGATCAAGCAGAGGCAGTGGCAATACAGGTGGCGACAATGTTCGCACAACAGATATTGTGGACATATTTAGTGGTAGTATGAGCAAAGAAGGTCGAGGAAGAGGCAGAAGCAGTGAAAGGCGCAGTTTTGGCAACATGAGTGGTCATTCAAAGAGAAGACGATATGACAGTGGTGGACCGTTCAGAAGGTCGTTTGAAGACTGTCTAGGATATAATTGGTGTTGATCTTTTGTACAAAGCTTATGTACAAATATTTCAGTTAATGAAAGTTTTAATTTTAGCAGACCCTGTGCAATTTATTTTTGCTCATTCTTTTATCTCGGCTGCTAAGTTTTGTCATCGCCAAAAAGGGGGAAATTGTTAGGATAAAATTTATAGTTTTGGTGATAACAAAATAAGACAAGTATTGATGCAAAGTAACTACTGGACAATCAGCCGTTGCAATTAATAGGAAAGTATATTCAGACATCAGGATAATTCAGATGTTGGTATTTGGAATTATTTCAGAAGTAGAGTTGAAGCATTCAGTTGATGGGTTTCTATTTCAGATGTTGAAGATATACAGTTATCAGTTTCTGGTATCAAGTTCTTATATCAGTCGTGAGAGCAAATCAGATGTTGATCTTTGGTTAGTAATCAGCAGATGGTAGAATCAGTCGTTGGAAATCTATTTGTTTTCAGTAGTTGGCTACAGTGCTTTTTGAATCAGTCTTTGGTTGTTACTTGGTTATAATCAGCCGTTGGATATCTAATAATATTTCAGACGTTGAGTATTTCAGTCGTGGGGAATTCAGACACAAATATTTGTGTGTCGCAAAACAACGTCGTTTTGTGTAAGTTGATATGCAGCGTTTTGATTAGCGCTAGTATTCAGACGATGGGTTATGTAAGGATTCAGATGTTGATTTGATATCAGACGCAACCATTCAGACGAAAAAGTATTTATTAACGAGTTGCAAAACTACGTCATTTAGATAAGTTCAAACGACAGCGTATGGTTTTGCGCTAGAATTCAGACGATGGATTAATGCATAGATTCAGACGTTGGTTATCACTCAGACGTTGGAGTTACTTTGATACAAACAAGAAAATATTTCAGACGTTGAAGCTATCAGCCGTTGCAAGTACTCTATTGTTATTATGCTTCAACTGAAACTGCATATTCTATTAGGTGCAAGATAGTCATCGTCTGTGCGAAGGGAAAAGCTGATTATCAAAAAGAAATTTCAGGCACAGACTACGAATTGATTCAAACGATATAAATATTCAAAATCAAAGGTGAAGATTGAATCGTACATTTGCCTGGAATTAAAGAGACAACGTTGGTACTATTTTGGGTAAATAGTACACATTTGCAGAAGTCGTTACACGGTGATTGCACAAATATGGAAAACGACATCTTGGCTCTGACGATGTTCAAGTTACCTTTTAGTGAAGCGGAGAATACGGTTGCATGATTTTCAGAATTTCAAAAGGGATTTTATTTCCTTTACAGATCTAATCGACCGTTGTGAACGAAGACTATAAATAGCAGAAGTTTGAATTGAAGACTTACTTTTGCTCTAAAATTGCTTGCCGTTACTCTTCCATTTTTCCATATCGAGCTTACTATATGTTGAAGTTACTGTCAATAAGATCATACAACTCGAAGAACACAAGTGTTGATCTCCACAGAAATTTACCTTCGAGTCATTCTCTTGTTCAATCTTTTTAATCGTGTTTCATTGTTTAGAAACCAGAGAATTTATACTCTCATAGATTTGTAATTCACTGTCGTATTTTATTGAGTCTGTAACGAACTGGCTTTGTGAAGCAGTTCGAAAAACATAATTACGTTACCTATTTTCAGCAGCGCGTCTGCACTTTGTATTTGGTGTTGCTAGGAGTTCACCTGGAGCGAGTCTCGGTGATCGGGTGTTTGTAGAAGGCCTGCACGCATCACATCTTCTAGTGAACCCTTCCTGAAAAGGAATAAGGGGAGACGTAGGATATTTATATCCGAACTTCCAAAAACAAACTCTAGACCCTTAAACTTTTACATTACGCATTCATTTATTGGTTTATACTGTTCACTGATTTATTGGCTTTATTCCTCACATATTTGTTAGCCAAAAGATCAGCCGTTACACTGAGATATCTTAAGTCTGGTAAATCGGACTTAAGTTAAGCGGTGCTTGTAAAAATAGTTTTAAACGGTTTCAAAAGTTTAAAATACCAAGAAGTTCATTCAACCCCCCCTTCTGAACTCGTAGGCCTGTTTTCGTGTCATATTGATCCTATCACCTCCCTGGTGTAGTTTGCTAGCATAACCATTCCTTGTCGTGCCAGTAGTTTCGTTGGGGTAAGTAAAGATGCTACCTTTAAGCTTTGTTAGAGCTTTCCGTTGAGTTAGGAAGGTAGATGAGCGCTGGTGGATTTGTAGCTCCCAGCTGCTGTTATTTTACGTTTCGGATTTTGAGCAGTGGCCTGTGCTGATATAGCAGGTGACTGATCTGTGTTGCTCGAACTTGATATCAGCAGCTGTGTGTGGTAATTATAGCTCAGAATCTGGTGACGTACGGATGTTGAGCTTATATTACGGCTGGAATTGGCATGGGTATTATGTTTGATTGCTGTGTGTGCATTGCTTGTTGTTGTATATGCTGTTCAGCTGTTGCATTGCATACGCATGATCATTTCCCTTTCAGCTATTCTAGCAGTGCTTTGTTGTTGCTCTGTTTTCTTACCAGGATGCGAGGGCGAGCGGCAATACCGCACTCTCATCTCAATGCTGGTCTGTTAGCCCTCATGCGCCGAGCGATTAACTACCACAGTTCATGGGTTGGGCAACAGCAGGTTGAGTTGTTGATGCATCTGGTATTAAGGTGTGGTGTAAAGATGAGCGCGTAATTCCCGTGTGCTTGTACACACACCAGTGGCCACTAACTATTCTTCGCAGAATCTGTTGTCAGCTGTTGAATTCCTTGGCTCCCTTTCTTGGTTGTAGCCTTCGGCTGTTGTATTGTCTTTCATGCATAGAATTAGCATTATATCTTTTGCTATTCATTGCTGTTTTATAGTTGCTCTCCGTACTGGGGTTTAACCCCGAGGTCCTCTGGGGCTGTTGTGTTTGTTTGCCTTTTTGTTGTTCAGGTTTCCTAGGTTATTCCGCTGGCCGTGGCTTTGACCCAGCTGGAGGTGCCCCAGGAGGTAGATAGAGTGTCCCAGTTATGTATAATCTATATGCGTCTGGTATCACCGCGGGTGGGATGTCCCGGGTGATGCTTAGATCTATATAGTTGTCAGTCTCTTAGTACTTGTGTTGTATTCAGCCGTTGGGCATTTGTTGTATTTGAATTTTTGCGCTGTTGTGGATTTATATATTGGGATTATTTTAATTATCTTGTATTTGAAATTATGTTATCTTTCAGTCAGGCCAAAAGCAAAAATTTTAGCTACTTTTTAGTAGCTTCCGTTTGTTTTGCGTGGTTTTACTCTGACGTGTGCAAGAGGCCTGACATTGAAGAACGATGGCAATCGACGAAAATAGGGTTCGGGTGAACAGTAGCAATCGAGGGTTATCGTGGATGAGATAAGGAATATAAGGTTAGAAAATATTCAAAGTGTCTATCGGAACTTATATTTAAATCCCCAGTCAAAACTACAAAAGAAGTCATCATCGACTAATTCAGATCTCTCCCCAACTCAGATCTTGGTACTGATCAACTTTCATTCTAAGGCAGAAGCCTCTCGGATCTGGTTCTCTAAACAATACCAAAACAACGTCTATCTTACTTATCAAAACGACGTAGCATCGAAGTCCGCTCTCACAACAGATCCCGCTAACGCTCCTCAGATCTTGGTCACATCTGTATCCATCAAACAGCATCGTTGACCAAATTTGACATCTGATCGCGCCCTGTTGAACAGATCTCACTCACTAGCGCCAAGTCTGAATAGGCAATACGATGTCGCATTCTCTCTAGCAACACCATATCTGATTAGCACCTGAACGACAGCGTTTCACTCCCTGCTTGCGACAACTCACGCAAACACACCAGGAAACATCTGAATATCCATATCTCGCTCAAATCTGAAATTCTGAAAAATCACCAAATCCTCAAATCTGGAAACCCGATACTCAGAAACTCAATTAGCTAATTCCAAACCACGTCTAATTAGCTATAAATCGTACTTAGCAAATTCTAGTCCTCACAGCAGCTGTCAGCAGTGCATAGCATTTTTCATGTTTCAGCTTTGAGGAAGTATATTCCTAACCCTTCGCATGTGCTAAGCCACGAGCCAATCCAGTTAGCACCAGATTTAAGTTACGAAGAGAGACCAGAGAGGATTCTTCTTCGAGAAGTTATAAAGTTAAGAAGCCGTAGTATTCCTATGGTTAAGATACAATGGTCTAACCAATCTAAGCGAGAAGCTACGTGGGAGACAGAAGCTAATATGCTTAACCTTTACCCATATCTGTTTGGTAAGTAAATTTCGAGGACAAAATTTCAATAAGGAGGGTAGAGTTGTATCACCCCAAATCCATAGGACCATATATATGAATCTTATTTATTTCAAGGGTCAAATGCCAATTTAAATTTTAGCATAAGCTATTTTATGAAAGCTGATTTTACTGATTTCAGAAATGAGGTACGACGCAGCAAGTTCCAGCAGATGTCACTCCAAGCGCAATACACGAGCAGATTTTGGAAATCTGTTGAAAATAACTTTTAAGGAGAACAAAATGGTTAATTTTAAAAATATTTGGAAGTATTTCAAACTTATTTTATGAAAGCTGATTTTACTGATTTCAGAAATGAGGTACGACGCAGCAAGTTCCAGCAGATGTCACTCCAAGCGCAATACACGAGCAGATTTTGGAAATCTGTTGAAAATAACTTTTAAGGAGAACAAAATGGTTAATTTTAAAAATTATTTGGAAGATTTTCAAACTAAAGTATTGAGAGGAAAATTTTACTAAATTTCATAACTTTAGGTAAGGTGTGTCATGCTTGATGATTACACTTCACCTGCCACTAATCCCTCCATACAAATACTTGTTTTGAAGGAAAAGTTTATTTTCACTTATAAAAGAAAACTCTTTTGTGTTCTCTCTAATATTTCCAAAGAAGCTCGTTGTGATTGCTTGAGGAGGAGGAACTCTGCAGGAATCAACTGCCGTTGTAAAGCTTAGTTCAAAGACAAGTAAAAGTTGATCCTTTGCTACACCATTTGAGGCATATATTGATTTTTTTCCTTATTTTATGGATCTGCTTGCCTGTATGTTTAAAGTTATGTTTAATTTCATGTTTAAGAAGATTTACGAATGACCAAGAAAAGAAATATCGGGTTCAAAGATATGTTTTCTGCTTCCAAAGTTTTCCAGAATGTTTTAAGAAAGATTGAGGATGTTTAAAGTACTGAGGAGTTCAGATTTGAGTCACGTATGTTCATGAATGTTCTTCTTTCTGGTGAATGATAACATCTGAACTTGACTCTATGTAATCGGAGATGCTAGTCGAATCAAAAACTAAGTCTGGTTTGATAGGCAGAACTGGTATCGTAGATGTCGTTTGTGATGTTGCACCACCAAGTTCTTAACCAGACTTTGTTTCCTATATTAGCGACTAAATTCCATATTTAAATCAGAAGTTTTCATTTCAGATTCGTGTTTTCTCTACACATCTGAGTTTGGTCAGATTTTACATTATTTCACTTCACTGCTGAGTCGATTACGATTCTTCATTGACAACTGAGTTGACCAATCTAGTTGCGTTGACATCTGAGTTGACCAAGTCACATCTGTTTTATTCCTAAACACTATTCCGTGGAGATATCTGTTTTCCGCTATCACTACAGTTCCCTAGTCAAATCTGTTTCATTGTTAGCAATGTATTTTCATAGTCAGATCCGTTTCACGCTAACGGTTAGCGACTAAATTCCATATTTAAATCAGAAGTTTTCATTTCAGATTCGTGTTTTCTCTACACATCTGAGTTTGGTCAGATTTTACATTATTTCACTTCACTGCTGAGTCGATTACGATTCTTCATTGACAACTGAGTTGACCAATCTAGTTGCGTTGACATCTGAGTTGACCAAGTCACATCTGTTTTATTCCTAAACACTATTCCGTGGAGATATCTGTTTTCCGCTATCACTACAGTTCCCTAGTCAAATCTGTTTCATTGTTAGCAATGTATTTTCATAGTCAGATCCGTTTCACGCTAACGGTACTGTTCCTTGTTTTCACATCTGCTCAACGTTACGTTCCACCTGAGAAATCTGTTTTGCTTTCCAGTACAGTTTCCTTTTGAGAAATCTGTTCGCATTTCAGCGATCACTTTCCAGTAGTCAAATTTGATACTCAGTAAGTTTTTAAAATGGGAAGCGAGTTTTAAAAGAAGTGAACCCCGATGATTTTCAAAGGAGATTTCAAAGAAGATTTCAAAAGATAAGAGTTTAAAGGAATTAAAGTTTATTTTTAAGGATTTATGGCATAGATAACAGACGGTCATAAAGAAAGGGTGAGCATCTGTCCAGATGTCATTTGCCCTTTCATAACGGAAGGGTGATCAGTTGTCCAGATGTTGACTGCCCCTTCACAATGAGCTATATGCTAGAAATGATATCAGAAGTCATTTGATCAAGTGCACAACGGACCTAAGGAGAGCTTCTAAGCCATAAATCATAAAATACAAGAAATTAAATGAACGGATCTGGGTTATTGTCCCGGCATCCAAGTTATGAAAGAAAGTTTTAAGGATGTTTACGAAAGAATGTTTATTTTAAATGAAGTTCCTTTAAACTCAATAATGTAAATGTTCAGATGTCTGACTGCAATAAATGACTTTGTTATTACCCAGATTTTACTTGCTGAGCCCCTAGGCTCATTAGCTTTTAAAATGGTGCATGTGAGACAGTTAAGGGACAAGCGGAAGGTGGAAGCTGCGACAGCTGGGTGGATCAATGTTCCTGAGATAAACACATGCACTGTCAGTTGGATCAGATTTCATCGACCGTTTCTCCAAAGCTGTGAGTTTATTTTTCAGAGAATTGTCTTTAAATTTTTAGCATGTTCTGATAATTATATGTGGTGGATTACGGGCTATAGATTATAAGATGTCAGGAAGAGGATGAGGTAGAAGAGGTAATCCCTTAGAGTAAACCAACCCTGACAGTAATGCTATTGTCGCTCAACTCTTAAGACTGCTGGTAGAGCAAACCGGCAGAGGTAATGGCCAATCTTCTAGCAGTAGAGGACCAAGCGATGTTGATCCCCTTGAAAAGTTCAGAAGACAGAAGCCGAAGGAGTTTAGTGGTACAACGGACCCATTAGTTGTAGAAAGTTGGATTAAATCGATGGAGGTTATCTTTGAGTACCTCCAGATGCCAGATTTAGATAGGCCTAGGTGTTTTCTGACCCTGAAACAGGGGAGCATGACTATACAGGAGTATGGAAGGGCATTTGAAAGAGGGTGTTACTTTGTGCCTTTGATAGGTAACGACCCAGAAGAGAAGTTAAGTCATTTTGTGGAAGGATTGAAGCCTATGTTCAAGATGAACGTTAGGCTATCTGTGCCCAAGACTTACAGAGAAGCAGTGGATAGAGCCCTGTGAATTGAAAGAGAATAAGGATGTTGATGAAGAAAGGCAGCAGAAGAGGCAGGCCTTTTAGCAGAAAGATCAGAGGCCCTTCAAGAAGCAGAATAAGAATCAGCAGAGGCCTCAAGAGAAGAAACCTCTATCGATCCAACCCATTAGTGCAGTTCCAGCTAGCAACAACAGATCAGTGTGTCCTAAGTGTCAGAAGACACACTGTTGGATCTGTTTTTAAAGATCAGAACCTAAGTTTTGATTCATACAAAATCCGTTACTATTATGCTGACGATTTAAATTAAGTGCACGGGTTGAGCTGAACAGAAAAATGCAATTTCGGAGGCCTAACTGAAGGAGTTTAGCCAAAAAGCAGCTTAGATCACCAAAAAGTAGTGAGTCTTGCTTGTTGGACCATTTCGGAGGGGGTAGCATTGGGCTCATGCAAAAATACGCAAGTTCATCCCGAACCATGCAAATTCCTCGGCCGGATTATAAAGCCTGCTCAGCAGCGAGAAAGAATTGATAGCAGATTGATTGAGAGCAGATAGCAGTGCAGATTGAAGAGTGGACCAAGTTGGAACAGTAAGGGGACGCCCGAGCTGGTTCAACATTGGACAACTTAGCTGGTACAGTGAGGGGACGCCCGAGCTGGTCCAGCTAAGGACAACCAGATCGTAGAGTGGCTCTGTGAAAAAGAAACCACCTGGGAAGGAAACTGTCAGGCCTCGTGCTCACAATAGATAAACAAATGCGGAAGCTATCAAAAAGTGGGTAAAATTTTCGCTTTTAGGCCCGACGGTTTCAAACGTATAATTTAAAATACAAAAATACTTAAAATAAGTTTCCCAAATCATAAACATTCAACAACAAGCATACATAAGTCCAACATGTATCATATCTCCCCCTACGGTTACAACAACAAAGCACAGGTCAACCCCCTGGATAACTGATACATATATATATATATGCTATATGCTACTGGGACACCCTAGCCACCTCCTGGGGCACCGCCAGCTGGGTTGAACCCACGACCAGCTGTAGAACCTGGGTTTCCTGAAAACAACGCAACAAAGAAACAAACCAAGCCCCGGAGGGACATGGGGTCAAACCCCAGTACGGAGAGCAATAAAACAACAAAA
>KV015038.1:263914-290747 GCA_001598015.1 Dorcoceras hygrometricum | reverse complement strand
ATGCTTACGTCGACATATCTGTTATCAGCAGGTAATATAAACTATCGACTGGTTCCTCAAAACGACACCGCTTCGAAATCTATAACGCCCTCCTGCTGCAATCCACGCAAGTGCTGCTGTCGCCAGCTACCAAAACAAAGAACACAGCGCGCTAAGCTACCAGCAGCAAAGCTTACGTCAGTGACTACGATGCCAACACAAAGCATGACGTCATCAGAGCTGCTATCAGCAGATAGCTCTAAACTCAAAATTTCGAAAATCTCCAGAATTACTCTAAGGTTGGAAATTGACCCGAAAGCACAATTCGAACATACAAACAGAGATCTGAATCCCCAAAAATCATCAAAATTCGATAACTTCCACAATTAATCTCAATTACAAAACCAGGTCTCACAGAAACCAGATGGAAAACAAGCTCAGTGCAAACCAGCCCAAAGTTCAGCAACCAGCTCAACGGACAGAACAGAGAGAAGAGCAGAAATCAAGAGCAGAATCTATCAGATCAACGAGCAAAGCAATTTGAACTTGAACTTATGCGAACACAGTTTATTAGAGTTCAAAATTATTTGCTGTGTTGTCCACATCAGGTACAGATTTGTACAGTGCGCACATGATCAAAGTCTACAAAGCCTGCAGAAGCATTAAATGCAAAGGACACAAAGTACAACTATGACAGAACTTTTCAGAAGCCTTTACAACGGCTATATGCTTTGTGTCCAACAGATTAAATCTGCACAGAGGCTATATATAAGATGACCAGCAGAAGATGAAGTGAGAGAGGTGTGCATGAGCAAAAACAGATTAATCAAGTCTACTGCACAACCATGGGAAGATAGCAGAAAACCAGCTCGGAGAGGAGCACTTCCCAGTGTGTGAGAATACATTCGAGAGTGAGCATACACTGTATAATTCTCACACACAAATTCATTCACATTTGATAGCTGAGAGCTTAATTGTATAGATGAGTGAATCATAAACACAAGTCATTGTGTTGTTTTTCATACTGAGACATTAAATAAGTGCCACCTTTGAGGCGTAAAATAGCTTGCGGGCTGGTGTGTAGTGGTAGATGCTAGGAGTTCTTGCGGCTGCGGTTCGTAGGAGTGGGTTGCAGCGAGAGTCGTTGTAATCAAAGTCTTCTAGTGGATCCTTCCCGTTGCGGAAGAAGGGGAGACGTAGGAGAGTTTTTTCCGAACTTCCATAAACAAATTCAGCGTATTTTCTTTACAGCTTTCAGTAGTTACATATTCATGCATAGAATATTTGTTTATACGCACAAAAATGTTTATTTGGCCTTCGAACATTAGAGTGCAGTTTGAGTTATTTCCGCATGGTTTATTTACATTACTCAATCTGTATCTCGGTGCACAAAGTATTCAAGAACAATGATCAGTAGTTACATATTCATGCATAGAATATTTGTTATACGCACAAAATGTTTATTTGGCCTTCGAACATTAGAGTGCAGTTTGAGTTATTTCCGCATGGTTTATTTACATTACTCAATCTGTATCTCGGTGCACAAAGTATTCAAGAACAATGAGCTATTGTAGCTCAAGTTAAGTTAACCAGATCGTTCGGCCGAAGTGTCGAGATGGTTCTAGTCTTCCAACTGGAACTGCCATGTTTAGCGCTTGACTTGTATTCGGCTGGTTTCAACTTTCAGCTGAAACCAGCTTGATCTTTGCGAACCCGGCTTCAACTTCTGGCTGAATCCTGCGTCTTGTCATTCGATCTGGTTACACCCTCTAGTACTAGTTATTGATCGAATAACTAGTCATTGCACATAGATAGATGGTCCATAAATCGATCCCCAACACACACCCTGGTCAATGCAGACTTGGACAGAATGTCTGCTACAGATGTAGGTTTCCAGGGCATATCATGAAGAATTGCCCAAAGTCAAGGCAACTGGTGACCAGTAGAGCCTACGTGAAGACAGCTGATCAAGCCAACCCAGACTCGACAGTAGTCACGGGTAAGATTATGATTGCTGGATTTCCTTCTATGGCTTTCATAGATTCAGGAGCTACTCACTCCTTTATAGCAGCCAAGTTTGCTAAGAAGTTACCCGTTAAGCCTGACCAGGTAGCTATAGGCTTTTGTGTAACAGTACCTTCGGGAGAAGAGTTAGTATCCCATGACTTGTTTCGAGGTTTAGAAGTTAGACTTCAAGGGCATTTGATTACTGCCAATTTAATTGTGCTACCAATGCCTGAGTTCAATATGATTTTGGGAGTAGACTGGCTGACTAAGTATGGAGTAGTGATAGACTTTAAGCTTCGAACAGTAGTGGTTAATCCACCCAGAGGAGATCCATTTAAGTTTGAAGCCAATCATATTTGGAGGATTCCTCGTATCATATCAGCTCTTAAGGCTCAACGCTGTTTGCGGAAAGGAGGGGTAGGATTTTTGGCAAGCCTATCGTCCTTATTAGTAAAAGCCCCAACATTTAGATGTGGAGGTGGTGAATGAGTTTCCAGAGGTTTTTCCAGAGGATATCCATGGATTACCACCAGACAGAGAACTGGAATTTTCGATTGACTTAGTTCCAGGAGAAGCTCCAGTTTCCAGACCACCCTACCGTTTAGCTCCATCAGAGATGAAGGAACTAAAGGAACAGATACTAGATCTGTTGGATAAAGGATTTATTAGACCAAGTACGTCCCCCTGGGGAGCCCCGGTTCTTTTTGTTAAGAAGAAGGATGGAGGTTTGAGGTTGTGTATAGATATAGAGAACTGAATAAGCCGACCATTAAGAATAAATATCCCCTTCCTAGAATTGAGGATCTTTTTGACCAGTTGAAAGGATCAGTAGTATTTTCTAAGATTGTTAAGGTCTGGTTACCACCAGTTAAATATTAAGGCATCAGATGTCTATAAGATGGCCTTCAAAACTCGTTATGGTCACTATGAGTTCTTAGTAATGCCTTTTGGACTTACGAATGCTCCATCAGCTTTCATGGATTTAATGAATAGAGTTTTCCAACCATTTCTGGACCATTTGTAGTTGTGTTTATAGATGACATCTTAGTGTATTCTAAGACCAGATTTGAGCATGTTGACCATTTGAGGACAGTGCTTCAAGTTTTGATGAATAAGGAGTTGTTTGCTAAATTTAGCAAGTGTGACTTCGGGTTGGAGAAAGTAGCATTCTTAGGTCATATTATATCTAAGGATGGATTAGAAGTTGACCCAGCTAAGGTAGAAGCTGTTCGTGACTGGCCAGTATCAAGATTTGTTTCAGAGATAAGGAGTTTCTTGGGTTTAGCCGGATATTATAGGCGATTTATCCAAGAATTTTCTAAGATAGATGTTCCCTTGACCTCGATGACAAGAAAGCTGGTTAAGTATGAATAGACTCCAGAATGTTAAATCAGCTTTGACAAGTTGAAGGAAGCGCTGATAGAAGCCCCTGTGCTAACCATGCCATCCGATCAAGGAAAGTTTGTCATTTATACAGATGCGTCTAAGATGGGTCTAGGTGCTGTACTGATGCAGGAACGTAGAGTGATTTCTTATGCTTCCAGACAACTTAAGGATCATGAGAAGAATCATCCTACGCATGACTTAGAGCTGGCAGCTGTAGTCTTTGCCCTTAAGATTTGGAGACATTATCTCTATGGGGAGAATAGTGAAATATTCACTGACCATAAGAGCCTCAAGTACTTCTTCACCCAGAAGGAATTGAATATGAGGCAGAGGAGATGGTTAGAGCTGGTAAAGGATCATGATTGTACAATCAGCTATCACCCAAGAAAAGCCAATGTGGTGGCAGATGCCTTGAGTAGGAAATCTGTTAGATTAGCTCAGCTTTTTGTTCAGAGACCATTGGCGTATGATATTGAGAAGTCTGAAATAGAAGTAGTGCCCAGTGGTAGTAATATGGTTTTGGCAGATCTCTCCATAAGGTCAAATCTGATAGATCAAATTCGTGAGGGACAACCCAAAGATGAGAAAATCCAGAAGTGGGTTAAACAAGATAAAGAGAGAGGTAGCAACCTATACTTTTCAGAAGGGGGAGTAGTCAGATATCTGGGAAGAATTTGGGTACCTCAAATAGATACGCTGAGAACATATCTCATGACAGAGGCCCACACAGCCCCATACTCTGTACATCCGGGAAGTACTAAGATGTACAAGGACCTCCAGAAGTTGTATTGGTGGCCAGGAATGAAGCGAGACATTGCTAGATTTGTCTCTGAGTGTTTGACTTGTCAATTGGTGAAAGCTGAACACCAAAGGCCAGCAGTTATAATAGATAGACTCACTAAGTCTGCTCACTTCTTACCAGTTAAGACAACATACGATGTGAGCAGGTATGCAGATTTGTATGTAAAGGAATAGTGAGGCTGCATGGTGTTCCAGTTTCCATAGTATCGGATAGAGATCCGAAGTTTACCTCAGCTTCTGGAAGAGTGTGCATAGAGCTTTGCGTACGAAGCTGACCTTTAGCATAGAAAGATGGACAATCTGAAAGGGTGATTCAGATTTTATAAGATTTGCTCAGATCATGTATTGTGGATTTTTCCGAAGGATGGGATTTAAAGTTACCAATGGTAGAATTTGCATACAATAATAGTTTTCAAGAATCTATCCAGATGGCTCCATATGAAGCTCTCTATGGACGCAAATTTAGAACACCTCTTCACTGGGATGAAGTTGGTGAGAAAGCTGGTTTAGGACCAGATGTAGTGGAGCAAATAGTAGAAGCTGTTAGAAAGATAAGAGAGTAGATGAAAGCTGCTCAAAGCAGACAGAAGTGTTATGCAGATAATAGGAGAAGAGAGCTGAATTTTGAAATCGGCGATCATGTATTCTGAGAGTTGCTCCAATGAAAGGAGTAATGCGTTTTGGGAAGAAAGGAAAGCTGAGTCCAAGATATATCGGACCATATGAGATTTTAGAAAGAATAGGAACACTAGATTATCGTTTAGCACTGCCCCCCTGTCAGCAGTGCATAGCGTTTTTCATGTTTCAGCTTTGAGGAAGTATATTCCTAACCCTTCGCATGTGTTAAGCCATGAGCCAATCCAGTTAGCACCAGATTTAAGTTACGAATAGAGACCAGAGAGGATTCTTCTTCGATAAGTTAGAAAGTTAAGAAACCATAGTATTCCTATGGTTGAAGAAAGGAAAGCTGAGTCCAAGATATATCGGACCATATGAGATTTTAGAAAGAATAGGAACACTAGATTATCGTTTAGCACTGCCCCCCTGTCAGCAGTGCATAGCGTTTTTCATGTTTCAGCTTTGAGGAAGTATATTCCTAACCCTTCGCATGTGTTAAGCCATGAGCCAATCCAGTTAGCACCAGATTTAAGTTACGAATAGAGACCAGAGAGGATTCTTCTTCGATAAGTTAGAAAGTTAAGAAACCATAGTATTCCTATGGTTAAGATACAATGGTCTAACCAATCTAAGCGAGAAGCTACGTGGGAGACAGAAGCTGATATGCTTAACCTTTACCCATATCTGTTTGGTAAGTAAATTTCGAGGAAGAAATTTCAATAAGGAGGGTAGAGTTGTAACGCCCCAAAATCCATAGGACCATATATATGAATCTTATTTATTTCAAGGGTCAAAATTCCAATTTAAATTTTAGCATAAGCTATTTTAGGAAAGCTGATTTTACTGATTTCAGAAATGAGGTACGACGCAGCAAGTTCCAGCAGATGTCACTCTAAGAGCAATACACGAGCAGATTTTGGAAATCTGTTGAAAATAATTTTTCAGGAGAACAAAATAGTTTCTTTTAAAAATTATTTGGAAGATTTTCAAACTAAAACATTGAGAGGGAAATTTTACTACAATTCATAACTTTAGGTGTGTCATGCTTGATGGTTACACCTCACCTGCCACTAATCCCTCCCATACAAAGACTTGTTTTGAAGGAAAAGTTTATTTTCACTTACAAAAGAAAACTCTTTTGTGTTCTCTAAAATATTTCCAAAGAAGCTCATTGTGATTGCTTGAGGAGGAGGAACTCTGCAGGAATCAACTGCCGTTGTAAAGCTTAGTTCAAAGGCAAGTAAAAGATGATCCTTTGCTACACCATTTGAGGCATATATTGATTTTTTTCCTTAATTTATGGATTTTCTTGCCTGTATGTTTAAAGTTATGTTTAATTTCATGTTTAAGAAGATTTACGAATGACCAAGAAAAGAAAGATCGGGTTCAAAGATATGTTTTCTGCTTCCAAAGTTTTCCAAAATGGTAACATCTGAACTTGACTCTATGTAATCAAAGATGCTAGTCGAATCAGAAACTAAGTCTGATTTGATAGGCAGAACTGGTATCGTAGATGTCGTTTGTGATGTTGTAGCACCAAGTTCTTAACCAGACTTTGTTTCCTATATTAGCGACTAAATTCCATATTTAAATCAGAAGTTTTCATTTCAGATTCGTGTTTTCGCTACACGTCTGAGTTTGGTCAGATTTCACATTATTTATCACTTCACTGCTGAGTCGATTACGATTATTCATTGACATCTGAGTTGACCAATCTAGTTGTGTTGACATCTGAGTTGACCAAGTCACATCTGTTTTATTCCTAAACACTATTCCGTGGAGATATCTGTTTTCCGCTATCACTACAGTTCCCTAGTCAAATCTTTCATTGTTAGCGATGTATTTTCATAGTCAGATCTGTTTCACACTAACGGTACTGTTCCTTGTTGTCACATCTGCTCCACGTTACGTTCCACCTGAGAAATCTGTTTTGCTTTCCAGTACAGTTTCCTTTAGAGAAATCTGTTCGCATTTCAGCGATCACTTCCAGTAGTCAAATATGATACTCAGTAATTTTTTAAAATGGGAAGCGAGTTTTAAAAGAAGTGAACCCCGATGATTTTCAAAGGAGATTTCAAAGAATATTTCAAAAGATAAGAGCTTAAAGGAATGAAAATTTATTTTTAAGGATTTATGGCATAGATAACAGACGGTCATAAAGGAAGGGTGATCATCTGTCCAGATGTCAGTTGCCCTTTCATAACGGAAGGGTGAGCAGTTGTCCAGATGTCGACTGTCCCTTCACAATGAGCTATATGCTAGAACTGATATCAGAAGTCATTTGATCAAGTGCAAAACAGACCTAAGGAGAGCTTCTAAGCCATAATCAATAAAGTACAAGAAATTAAATGAAGGGATCTGGGTTATTGTCCCCGCATCCATGTTATGAAAGAAAGTTTTAAGGAAGTTTACGAAAGAATGTTTATTTTTAAATGAAGTTCCTTTAAACTCAGTAATGTAAATGTTCAGATGTCTGCCTGCATTAAATGATTTTGTTATTACCCAGATTTTTACTTGTTGAGCCCCTATGCTTATTAGCTATTAAAATGGTGCAGGTGTGACAGTTAAGGGACAAGCGGAAGGTGGAAGCTGAGACAGCTGGGTGGTGAAGTGTTTATCTATGGAGAATGTTTCCGTGTCTTAGATGTTGTTGTCTTTTATCTTAGACATCTGTATTATATCTTTTGCAACAGTAGTAAATTCATATAGAATTTCAGATGTTGTAATATCGCGTTTGCAGTATATATATGAATCTGTTTTCCGCAAATTTTTAGTACTAGGCGCCGAATGTGTGTATGTCAGATTTGTGTTTGTGTTTCGAAACTTTTCTAAGTTATAAGAAGTACAGCTTATAACGAATTGTTATTCAGCCCTTCTTTTTATTTCAAAATTTTACTTCACCCCAAAATCCGTGACCCCGTGGGTTCGGGCGTCACAGCTCCTCTCTGAGATGGTCTCTTATTGTCTTCCCAAGGATGTGCTGTCGACTAGATATTTATTTGAAGCTTTTGGTCAGTGCACCAACTCACACTTGGGCACTGAACCAGCTTGAACACCAGCTGTCACAGAGTGTGCAAAATTGAGACAAGCACTGTATTGTACGTTCTTCTGTTTGTATTGCACTTGAACAACACTCTTTCGACTTACTCTTCTAACCTCTATGTCTGCTTGTGCTCTGCTCTTGATATATATAGCTTGACGTGCAGATTAACCGTTGGAAACAAATTTGTAGCCGTTGAAAAGTCTTCTGACACTGTTGTACATTCCGTCCTTTTTCTTTAAATGCGTTGCAGGATTTTCTTCACTTTAAGCACGTGAGCACTGTACTTTGAGAATACAACACAATCAAATCAATTTGAATACGGAAAAGTGATCTTCGTATGGTCTTGTATTCAAATCACTTTGCTCGTAGATTTGATAGAACCTACTGATGTGCTATCCTGGCTGGTTTGTCTCTGATCTGGTCTGTCTCCAGTTTGGTTTTCCTTAACCAGTTTAGTTCCAGCTTGTCTCTGTTCTGCTTCGAGCTGGATTGTTCATTACACTAAGTTGGTCAAAGCTCTCTTCTTCTCTTCTCATCTGCTCTTGTTCACAACTGCTCTTGAGCTGATCTGTGCTTATTCTATAAGCTGCACTTCTTATCTGCTCTTGATCATTGCTGAGCTCTGAGCTGGTTTTCAAGTTGGTTTACTTCCCAGCTGGTTGCCTCTTTCACTACAGGAGTCTTCCTCCTTCACATCGTCATAGGCGTCGACATTGTTCATGATTACAGACTCCTGCATCCATCTCTCTCATAAGCATCCAGCTTGACCAGATCTCCCCAATCCGGTTTTCTCTTCTCCGAGCTGGTATTCTTCAGTTCAAGCTGGTTTGTCCTTAACCAGCTAGGCTCTATTCTTCTCGTCAAGAGCCACTGTGTTACTTTCTCAGTCCTCTTGTTTCATTCGGACACCTTATACAAACCATAAGCAAGCGCACAGTTTATCAACTGGTTGATTTAGCCAGTTCATCAAGGATACTTTAAACTTTATCCTCGTAGAATTACAATCCAGCACCAGTGATTATATCCCTACTTCTTTGAGATATAATAATCAGTTCAGATTCAGTCGTTCCATAGACTGAGATTCCTATGATGAACTGATTATAGATGCGCTTAGTGATCTGATCTGAACTTGATCACTATGCTTGTATATTCATCGGCACTTGAACACTGCACTTGTAAGCTGCACTTAATCTGTGCTTAAATAGTTCTGCTCTTCGCTCATTGCACTTGATCACTGATCTGCTCTTGAACCAAGCTGGTGAGCTAGCTTGATGTTCCCTACAATCTGTATCTTCCATTGTACCATCTTGGGCGTCCACGTACTGTTCCAGCGTAGATATCTTCAACCGAACCAGCTTAGGCATCCCCTCTCTGTTCCAGTTTTCATATCTCCCTGTCTTCTTAATCAGGTTTACTGCACATCGCATCTTACTAACGTTAGTAGAATAAAAATAGATTTTGTGTCAATCAAATTCAGATTCTGATTTGTAAACACAGATCGAACAATATCCTCCTTTTTTATTTACACAAAATCTGAATAAACATATGCAAATTGTTTATGCTTTAAAACATTTTTATTGTTAGAGATTAATTTAGAAGTTTTGGTGAAGACAAACAAAAAAGATTAATCAGATCAAAAGGACAAGATCTGGGCGAATCTTACATCGTCGAACATAAAAACCAGATCGGAGCTGAGTCAAGCTGGTCAAGGTCATACCAGCTCAGGATACTTAGTTGCTCTAGTCGAGGACAAACCAGCAAAGGTAATTTGGTTAAGCTGGTTAAGAATAGAATAGTTCAAAGAAACTTATCCGGATAAGGACAGTTCAGTTGGGCAAATTCGAAGATTCTGAAACAGAGAGCTTCGAGATGAAGAGCAGCAAAATAGTGGTTTAAAATTGAGAAAACATATCACAGTGGTAGTAATAAGGAGTATAATAGACCAGATGGAGTGATAAGTGGTATAACAGACCAGCTAAGTAAACCAGCTCAAAGCAGATCGGTTCTACAGGTATTATCGTACTGAGGATATGTATGCACAAAGATTGGTATCTAAATCGGTACTGGACAAAGAAATGAGCAAACTATTTCAAAGCAGATTGGATACAATCAAGCTCAGAACCCGATCAAAAGAAGCTCAATACTCAGAAACCAGATCAGGAACCCAGCTAAGTCAAGGACAACTTAGCAAATTAAAATTCGGAATGCTTGAAACTACGTATAGTTTGATGTGATAAATTTGACCTCTCTGCAGTGATTTGTAGTCGTTGGAACTACTTTGAGCTAAAACTAGATATGCAGAGATACGGTTCAAACTGAAGACGGCACAGAGTTGCTAAAAATGGAATGCATTTAATGGAGATGTACGAACATCGTACAGGCATTTAAGACGCTGCAGGTTTTTCAATTTGGATACACTGAACCCGATCAAAAGAAGCTCAATACTCAGAAACCAGATCAGGAACCCAGCTAAGTCAAGGACAACTTAGCAAATTAAAATTCGGAATGCTTGAAACTACGTATAGTTTGATGTGATAAATTTGACCTCTCTGCAGTGATTTGTAGTCGTTGGAACTACTTTGAGCTAAAACTAGATATGCAGAGATACGGTTCAAACTGAAGACGGCACAGAGTTGCTAAAAATGGAATGCATTTAATGGAGATGTACGAACATCGTACAGGCATTTAAGACGCTGCAGGTTTTTCAATTTGGATACACTCGAAGTGTCTACTGGTAACATTTTTTCCGTTGTATCCAAATGGTATAAATAGACGAGAAGATCAGCTGTGAAGGTGTTACGGACTACAACAAAACATACAAGATAGAGTTACAAATTTACAAGCTAACCAGTCCTCGCAAGAAAAAAGCAGAGTTCATCTATTGAACCAGCTCATAGCTAGTGACACGCTCAGAATGTTTATTCTATTCCTTGTGTCACATAATCTTCTATACGCACACTCTGTAGTGTTGAGCATTCATTGTAAATTATAAACAAAGAGTGTAGAGTGCTAGATTATCACAACCAGCTTAGTGCTGAGTCTACTGTATTTGCGAACCAGATCGCGGGTCTGGATTTGTTGGTTGATTGCTAGGAGTTCTTGCAGCTGCCGCCTGCTGGATCGGGTTTGTATAAATGGTTTTATAAATCAAATCTTCTAATGGAAATCCTTCCCATTGAGGAAGAAGGGGAGACGTAGGAGTATTTGCTCCGAACTTCTAGAAACAAATCTCTCGTCTCTATATCTTTTTACTTTCACGTATTTGTTTAAATTGTTCACTGTTGAATCGTGTTGTTTCCGCATAAAATCATTTTATTACACGAAACAACAACAATCACTGAGAACCCTCTAAGCTGGTAACTCGACTAGAGGTTTGCGGTAAAACATTTTAAAACAGATTTTCGAACCAAAATCAGCAAAGGATTTCATTCACCCCCTCCCCCCTCTGAACTCCCGAGCTTGGTTTTCGATCCTAACAAGTGGTATCAGAGCTCGGTTTCTCAGTTTTTGAACAGTTTATTAATGTTTTATTCATTAAATATGTCGATTTATCACAACAATATTCCCATGTTTTCCAAGGAGTAATACGACGTCTGGAAGATCCGGATGCAGGCATACCTAGCAGCATAAGACGATGACATGAGGTTCGTGATAACCAACGGACCGATGCAAATAATGAAAATGAACACTGTTGTGGCCATAAATATTGGTGCACCTCAATGGATCGAGAAACCCATATTGGAGTGGACCTCAAAGGACAAGAAGAAAGCTAATCTGGATAATGTAGCGAAGGAAATATTATACAAGACACTAGACAATAATATGCTGAGCAAAATCCAGACGTGCACAACTGCGAAAGAAATCTGGGAGAAGTTGACCCAGATATGCGAAGGCAACAAATAAAAAAAGGAAAATAAGTTAACCGTCAAAAGTTTAAGTTGATAAAGATGAAGTCTGAGGATAAAATGGCCGAATTTGATGAACGGTTTAGCTCACTAGTGATTGAGCTAGCCAGACCGGAAAAATCCTACAGCAATAGGGAGCTGGCCCTGAAACTGATGCGAGCACTTCCCAAGGAGTGGGACGTGAATACGATGGCCATGCGAGAGTCTAAAGACTTAACCAAGATGGAGTTGCATGACTTGTTTGCCAATCTGAAGGCTTACGAGTTCGAACTGGAAACGAGAGCGGAGTCTGAGCCATCCACTTCTCAACCAAACAGGCTCTGGCTGCTACAATTCCAAAACTGAGTCCATGTTCTACCAGTAGTAGATCGGCAGAGAAAATGGGCAAGGATGCCATGTCCATGTTCACAAAGAAATTCGGAAAATTTATGCGGAAGCATAATACTAAACCCTCTTCCTTTGATTCTCATAAAATAATGTTAACTCTCCTTCTGATGACAAATGTTACAATAATGGCAGGCCTGGTCCTTTATGGCTGATTGCAGGAAGCCAAGGAGGGATGCAAAGAAGCGACCAGATCATAGCACCAACAAAGACAAGAAGGAGAAGAAGCTCTATCTAAAGGGGAGAACCGAAAAAGTAATGGTTGCTGAGGAGAACAAGAGTACATGGTCTGACTCAGATTCAGAAGAATCTAGCTCTGGAACATCCTCTCAACACTTAATGACATGGTCCTAGAATATAAGAAGCTTTCTCAATCATTCGAGGAAGTTAAAGCCGAAAGATCGAGCTGTGCAATAAATGCTGAGCTTATTAGCTCAAGCTACTCGAACTAAGCTCGTAACTGAGAATGAGGAACTGAGAAGCAGGTCCGAGGAGATGCATCGTGAAAATCAGAGGTTGGCTGATATAATAAGCTCCTGGACCAAGTCTTCTTCTTTCTTACAAAAACTACATGGAGCTACAAAGCCATCTGGTGATAAAATCGGATTGGGCTATAATGGCGATGCAAGTAGTACGGCAGAAACCATTAGTTACCCACAGCTGGAGAGGACTAAGTTTAAAACCATGAACTTTGTAAAATCTAGCACGGGACAGCCCGAAGACGCACAATCTGGTGACAATATGATAGCATCCAAGCCTTCGATCTAGCAAGGTAGATTTTGTGGCTAGGGTATACTGCTCGTGAGAAGTCTCGGGAAAGCTGGCTTAAAAAAGAGTTGAAAGATGCGAGGTAAACCCAAATCTGGTGGTAGAAATCAAGGCCAATTCTCTCGACCTTCTATGAAGGACAGGCAGTACAGGCCTCGATATCATATGTGAGACCCAAAATTTAGAAAAGATTAATTCGTGGAATTAATCGGATTTTAAGAATTCATATTTGTGGAGAGATCTGATCAAATAGGAGAAATCTGCTAGTGCTAGTACTGTTTAGAAGTCTGCCAGCGTGTTTTAGTAGTGAGTCCAGAACGTCGTCGTTTATATTAGTTGGTACGACCCCGTTTTGGCCTAACGCTAGTGAGAGATCTGCTGACGTAAGAGGGTCTGTTGAATGTGGCGCAGGCATGATGCGACGCTGTTTCGTGGGAGCAGATGTCTTGGGAAAGTCTGTTTGTTACTGCCAACAGATGTCAATGCGAGTCAATGTTCCTGTAGTTGAGCGATCGCGTCAACTGTTGGTATATCGGCTGTTGCGTTTTGGTAGGAAGCAGCAGCAATGCTGATGTGGATTTCAGACCTTGTACTATAGCGTGAGGCAGAAACTACGTCGTTTAGTTAAGTTGGAACGACATCGTTTTGAGTGGAGAGCTTTGTATCAGCTGCTGGTTATATTAGGCAGCTACTGTTGAGAGATCTGATGCGTTGTTTTATTCAGCTGCTGGTTTGTGAATCAGATGTTGGTAGCGAGGTGACGTGTCACTCTGCGATGTCGTTTTGTTTAGTTTTTCGCTGTTTAGCGATAGGAATCTGCTGGTGTGAGATTTCAGCAGTTGGTTGGGAATATAGTTGCGACAACTGATTTTGTCGGTGGATCTGTTCCTGTTGCTACCAGCTATTGAGTAGTGTATTTATTAGAAGACTTGGTCTTCGATTTGGCATGAGATCCCATAATTAGAATATTTTTCCCCGATTATCGCTCTCTGTCGTGAACCCTAAGCACTGTTCACCGTATCTTTTCTCCGTCGATTCCCGTCGTTTCGTACTTTTGTTTTGAGCTAGACCGGTGGCGCTGCACTCCTTGAGAGTTTCTCTTTCGATTGTTACCACTTTTGGAAGCTGTGGTAGGCCGAAAGTAGGATCACAAAGCAACACCAGTAGCCGTGCGTTTGCTGTTTTAGGTTGCAGACCAGATTTCTCGGGACCCCGTTTGTAGTAATTATTGCACAGAATATCGAGGTACGGATTTGAGCTTGTTATAGCTTAGAATTGGCGTGGGATTTAATGTGAGATTGCTGGTATGCTTGCTGTGTGTTCTGTGTTGATCGGCTGTTGCATACATGAATTAATTCACGTTCATTTCATATTCCTGCTGCCTTGTATCTTGTTGCTGTTCTGTTCTTACCAGGATGCGAGGGCGAGCGGAAATACCGCACTCTCATCTCCCTGCTGGGATATGTTAGCCCTCATGCGCCGAGTGGTTAACTACCACATTTAATGAGTTGGGCAACGGCTGGTTGAGTTGTTTGATGCATCTGGTATTCGGGTGTGGTGTAAAGACGAGCGGGTAATTCCCGTATGCTTGTACACACACCAGTGGCCACCATTCGTTGCAGATTCCGTTGAGCTATGTTTGAGATCCTTGGCTCCCTTTCTTCGGTTGAAGCCTTCAGCTGTTGTTCTGTGTCTCATGCATAGCATCTACATTTTATCTTATGCTGCTTCTTTAGCTGTTTCAGTTGCTCTCCGTACTGGGGTTTGACCCCATGTCCCTCTAGGGCTTGGTTTGTTTTATTTGCCTATTGTTCAGGTTTCCCAGGTTACTCAGCTGGTCGTGGAGTTGGCCCGGCTGGAGGTGCCCCAGGAGGTGGATAGAGTGTCCCAGTTATGTATAGTATTTATATGCACTGGTATCACTGCGGGTGGGATGTCCCGGGTGATGCTTAGACCTATATAGCTAGTAGTCTATCAGTACTTGTGTTGTATTCAGTTGTGGTTGTTGTTAGGTACATAGTGCATGTTTTATGCTATACTGGTTTATTGTGGCTTGTAGCCCTTGCTTGTTGGGCAGCTGGGATTATTTTGAGTATTGCCGTATTTTAAATTATATTGTTTTAAACCGTCAGGCCAAAAGCAAAAAAAAAAATTTAAGCACTTTTTAGTTGCTTCCGCTTATGTTTGCGTGGTTTAAATTTGTGTGAGCACGAGGCCTGACATTTTTGGTGTCAGAGCTTAAGCTGGGATAAGCTCGATTTATTTGATCACACTTGAGTCTAGGAACAGTGTTGTGTGTTGTTTGTGCTTGACCATGTGATTAGGTGCTGCATATTGTTTGTGTTGTGTGCTATCTATGTTGTACTTGTTCTGTGTTATCTTATCCTATTTAGTGCCTTCGTAGAGAGATGCCGCCTAGACGTTGGGGTAGAGGTAGAGGGCAGTTTCAGGACGAGTCTGGAGATCAGAACAAGGATCAGCGTAGTTTCCCTTCCCGTGGTCGCGGTAGGCGAGTGGAGGATGAAGTTGATGACTTGACAACCCGTGTAGAGAGCATGGAAATTGTGATGGCTAGGTTCCAACGGATGAGTCCCCAGATCTTTAACGGTGACGAGTCTAGCGAGGATGCGGATTCGTGGTTACAGCACATCACTGGTTTGTTCAATCGTGTTTAGTATGATGAAATGCTTCGGTTGAGTTTGGCGACCTTCCAGCTGAGGAAGAATGCGGAGCGTTGGTGGCGTGGTGCTTCGAGGACTCTGGAGGAGACCGGTGTGGAGATCACTTGGGATAGCTTCTGTGCTGCCTTTCGGCAGGAGTACGTCCTGGAGTCGTATGTGAACGCCCGTGAGCGGGAGTTCGACAACTTGGAGCAAGGTACGATGTCTGTTAGGGAGTATTCCCGTAGGTTTTCTTTTCTTTTGGCGTATGTCCCGCATGTTGCTGGCCGGGAGAGGGCAGGACTAAGTTTATTGAGGGTTTGAACGAAGAGTTGTATACTTTGGTTTTTTCGAGCAAACCAAAGAGCTATGCAGAGGCTGTGGATAGCGCTATTGATATCGAGGAAGGTCTACGGAGCCGGAGGTCGCGTGATAGGCCTCAGGGTGCTCAGGGTGGTCGTCCTTGTTCAGGGAGCGCAGTCCTCTCAGTCTTCGCAGTCAGCTCATCAAGCCCAGCAGCAGTAGCAGTTGGCTCAGCAGTCTGGCCGTCAGAGGTTCCGACCTTGTGGCCATAATTTTAAGAAGAAGTCTGGTTCTGGCTCTTCTGGGTCTGGTAGCTCTAGTAGCAGTGGTTCTAGGGCAGAGTTTTGTGGCTTTTGTGGAGGCAAGCATCCGTCGACTCAGTGCGTTGGTGTGCAGGGCTCTTGTAATATCTGTGGTCAGTATGGGCATTTCGCGAGGGTGTGTCTGTCAGCTGGATCGCAGCAAGCCGTAGCCCCACCTCAGGGTCGAGGAGGATCATCCAGGGGTCGTTCCCCTCAGTTTTCGTAGCCTAGGGTTTGAGAGACGCAGTTTAGGACGTTCCAGTTGCGTGGTCCGTCGCGTTTCGGACAGTCATCTCAGCAGCATTTCTCTGGACCCCAACATGCTCAAGCGAACGCTATGACTAGGGAGCAAGTGGAGGAGACGCCGAGCAGGGTGATTTCAGGTACATGCCTTGCTTTGATAGATGGCGTTCTAAGGTTTGGGGAGCATGTGTTGATAGCGAATTGATTCGTATGATGTTGTGGGATTTCGACTGCATAGTGGGAATGGACGTGTTGTCCAGCTATAGGGCCTCCGTGGATTGTTTCCACGGGATCGTGCATTTTAGGCCTCAGTCCGGTGAGAAATGGAATTTCTACGGTGCTGATTCCCAGTCGAAGATTCCATTGATCTCAGCGATGGAGATGTTAAGCTTGTTGTAGGCGCAGAACGCTGGTTTTATGATATGGCGTTGGATGCATCTTCTTCTTCGCATGTGCAGCTCAGCGAAGTTCCCGTGGTGCGTCATTTTCCTGATGTGTTTCCGGAGGAGATTCCCGGTTTTCCTCCAAAGAGGGAGATTGACTTTAGTATTGAGTTGGTGCCTGGCACAGCTCCGATTTCGCGTGCACCATATCATTTAGCGCCTGTTGAGTTGAGAGAGCTCAAGGTACAACTGGATGACTTGCTGGAGAAAGGTTTTATCAGACCTAGCATGTCGCCATGGGGAGCGCCTATCTTGTTTGTCAAGAAGAAGGATGGCACAACGAGAATGTGCATTGATTTCTGTCAACTGAACAAAGTTACTGTTAAGAATAAGTACCCGTTGCCGAGGATCGACGATTTGTTTGACCAGTTGCAAGGCTCTGCTGTATATTCGAAGATCGATCTACGTTCAGGGTACCATCAGTTGAGAGTTAGAGATCAATATGTTGCGAAGACTGCTTTTCGTACTAGGTACGGGCATTTTGAGTTTCTGGTAATGCCTTTCGGGTTGACCAATGCTCCTGCAGTCTTCATGGATTTGATGAACTGAGTTTTCCGAGAGTTTATAGATCAGTTTGTGATCGTGTTCATCGACGACATCTTGGTGTATTGGAAGACTCCTTTGGAGCACAAGGAGCATTTGAGAGTTGTTCTTCAGACGTTGAGCGACTCGCAGCTGTATGCCAAGTTTTCTAAGTGCGAGTTCTGGCTGGATTGCGTCGTGTTTCTGGGTCATGTGATTTCAGCTGATGGCATTTCTGTGGATCCCAGTAAAGTAGATGCTATTTCGAAGAGGGAGCGACCTAGGAATGTGTCTGAGGTTCGTAGTTTCTTGGGTCTGGCTGGCTATTACCGTCGTTTTATAGAGCATTTATCTAGTATAGCTAGGCCGATGACTCAGTTGACTCAGAAAGACAAGAGTTTCATTTGGACTGAGCAATGCGAGAATGCTTTTCAATTGATCAAGGAGAAGTTGACTATTGCGCCTGTGTTAGCTTTGTCGTCTGGTTCAGGTGGCTTCGTTGTGTGTTCTGATGCTTCGCTCAATGGATTGGGTTGTGTGTTGATGCGGCATGGTCGAGTCATTGCGTATGCCTCACGGCAGTTGAAACCTCACGAGACTCGTTATCCAGTTCATGATTTGGAGCTAGCAGCTGTGGTCTTTGCGTTGAAGATTTGGCGCCACTATCTGTATGGCGAGCAGTTCGTGGTGTATTCGGACCACAAGAGTTTGCAGTATCTATTTTCACAGCCTGACTTGAATATGAGGGAGCGTAGGTGGATGGAGCTGCTGAAGGATTTTGATTGCGAGATCAAATACCAGCCTGGGAAAGTTAATGTAGTGGCTGATGCGTTGAGCAGAAAGGCTCAAGGAGAGATTCTTGCGTCGTTGTATGTTTCTAAAGACCATGAGCATCTTAGCACTACTGGTTGGAGGTTTTACCTGGCTGAGGATTATGTTGTGGTTTATTCTTTCCAAGTTGAGCCACAGATCATTTCGAGCATTAGAGTGGCTCAAAGGACAGATCCTTCCATCCACGATTTGAAGTTGAAGGTTAGGGTTGGTCAACTTGAGGACTATGCTGTTTCGTCCGATGGTTGTTTGCGTTTCCGTGGTCGATTGGTTGTGCCCAACTTGATAGATCTTCGGGTGGATATCCTTAGAGAAGCGCATTGCAGTAGACACAGTGTTCATCCTGGTGCACGGAAGATGTACCATGCGTTGAAGCCGCACTTTTGGTGGGCTGGTTTGAAGGATGACGTTGCTGGTTTTGATGCCCGTTGCTTGAACTGTCAGCAAGTTAAGGCTGAGAGGATGAGACCCGGTGGTTTGTTGTAGAGTTTGGAAGTGCCCCAATGGAATTGGGAGCACATAGCGATGGATTTTGTGACGCATTGCCTCGTTCCAGCAGAGGTTGCGATGCGCTTTGGGTTGAAATCGACAGATTGTCGAAGTCTGCACACTTTATTCCCTATGGAATGACGTTCTCGTTGAAGAAAATGGCGAAATTGTACGTAGATTTTGTCGTTAGATTGCACGATGTGCCTGTTTCGATTGTTTCTGACCAAGATCCAAGGTTTACTTCCAGGTTTTGGAAGAGTTTGCAAGCAGCTTTTGGTACCAGATTGGCTATGAGTACAGCGTATCACCCCCAGACAGATGGTCAATCTGAGGGAACTATCCAGACGTTGGAGGATATGTTAAGAGCTGTTGTGATGGATTTTGGTGGTAGCTGGCAGAGCGTTGTCTTTAGTTGAATTTTCCTACAATAACAGCTACCAAGTGACGATTGGTATGGTGCCGTTCGAGGCTTTGTATGGAAGAAAGTGCAGATCGCCAGTATGTTGGGAAGAAGTGGGGGAGAAGCAGTTGTCTGCCCCAGATTTTGTGCAGCAGATGAAGGATCATGTGGATCTTATTCAATAGCGGATGAAAGCTGCCCAGGATCTCCAAGCCAGTTATGTGAATAAGAGGCGTCGACCTCTAGAGTTTCAGGTTGGTGATCTCGTTTTCCTTAAAGTTTCTCCTTTCAGAAGTGTTATGCGCTTTGGACACAAGGGAAAGTTAGCCCCTCGTTATCTTGGACCGTATAAAATTGTTTAGAGGATTGGCCCTTTGGCGTATCGGCTGTTATTGCCACCAGATTTATCTTCTCTACATGATGTCTTTCATGTTTCCATGTTGAGGAAGTATGAGCCAGATCCGTCTCATGTGCTTAGAACTGACGAGGTTGAGCTAGATTAGACGTTGAGCTATGTGGAGTATCCCTTGCAAATTTTAGACAAAAAAGAGAAACAGTTGAGGAATAAAACCATTCCTTTGGTAATGGTGCAATGGAGCAAACATGGTAGGGACGAAGCTACCTGGGAACTGGAAGAGAAGATGCAGCGTGAGTGGCCACATCTGTTTGAGTGATGTTGTATCAGATTCCAGTAGTTGGTTAGTTTTTGGTTGTTCTTTTCCCTAGTTGTTTCTTGTTGTTTGCTCAGTTATCTTGAACTCTTGGCTATGTAATAGGTGAATTTCGGTTTTTATTTTCAGCTGTTTTGTTTCGCAATTGTTGTTTGATTTCGAGGAAAAAATCCTGTTTTAGTGGGGGAGGAATGTGAGACCCGAAATTTAGAAAAGATTAATTCGTGGAATTAATCGGATTTTAATAATTCAGATTTGTGGAGAGATCTGATCAAATAGGAGAAATCTGCTAGTGCTAGTACTGTTTAGAAGTCTGCCAGCGTGTTTTAGTAGTGAGTCCAGAACGTCGTCGTTTAGATTAGTTGGTATGACGCCGTTTTGGCCTAGCGCTAGTGAGAGATCTGCTGACGTAAGAGGGTCTGTTGAATGTGTCGCAGGCATGATGCGACGCCGTTTCACAGGAGCAGATGTCTTGGGGAAAGTCTGTTTGTTACTGCCAACAGATGTCAATGCGAGTCAACGTTCCTGTAGTTGAGCGATCGCGTCAGCTGTTGGTATATCGGCTGTTGCGTTTTGGTAGGAAGCAGCAGCAATGCTGATGTGGATTTCAGACCTTGTACTATAGCGTGAGGCAGAAACTACGTCGTTTAGTTAAGTTGGAACGACAGCGTTTTGAGTGGAGCGCTTTGTATCAGCTGCTGGTTATATTAGGCATCTACTGTTGAGAGATCTGATGCGTTGTTTTATTCAGCTGCTGGTTTGTGAATCAGCTACTGGTAGCGAGGTGACCTGTTCCTCTACGACGTCGTTTTGTTTAGTTTTTCGCTGTTTAGCGATAGGACTCTGCTGGTGTGAGATTTCAGCAGTTGGTTGGAAATATTAGTTGCGACAACTGATTTTGTCGGTGGATCTGTTCATGTTGCTACCAGCTGTTGAGTGGTGTATATATTAGAAGACTTGGTCTTCGATTTGGCATGAGATCCCATACTTAGAATATTTTTCCCCGATTATCACTCTCTTTCGCGAACCCTAAGCACTGTTCACCGTAGCTTTTCTCCGTCGATTCCCGTCGTTTCCTGTCTCTTTTTTGAGCAAGACCGGTGGCGTTGCACTCCTTGAGAGTTGCTCTTTCGATTGATACCACTTTTGGAAGCTGTGGTAGGCCGGAAGTAGGATCGTGAAGCAACACCAGTAGCCGTGCGTTCGCTGCTTCAGGTTGCAGACCAGATTTCTCAGGACCCCGTTTGTAGTAATTATTGCACAGAATATCGAGGTACGGATTTGAGCTTGTTATAGCTTAGAATTGATGTGAGATTGCTGGTATGCTTGCTGTGTGTTCTGTGTTGATCGGCTGTTGCATACATGCATTAATTCAAGTTCATTTCATATTCCTGCTGCCTTGTATCTTGTTGTATTGTTGCTGTTCTGTTCTTACCAGGTTGCGAGGGCGAGCGGCAATACCGCACTCTAATCTCCCTGCTGGGATATGTTAGCCCTCATGCGTCGAGTGGTTAACTACCACTGTTCATGAGTTGGGCAACGGCAGGTTGAGTTGTTTGATGCATCTGGTATTCAGGTGTGGTGTAAAAACGAGCAGGTAATTCCCGTATGCTTGTACACACACGAGTGGCCACCATTCGTTGCAGATTCCGTTGAGCTGTGTTTGAGATCCTTGGCTCCCTTTCTTCGGTTGAAGCCTTCAGCTGTTGTTCTGGGTCTCATGCATAGCATCTACATTTTATCTTATTTTGTTTCTTTAGCTGTTTCAGTTGCTCTCCGTACTGAGGTTTGACCCCATGTCCCTCTGGGGCTTGGTTTGTTTTGTTTGTCTATCTGTTGTTCAGGTTTCCCAGGTTACTCAGCTGGTCGTGGAGTTGGCCCGGCTGGAGGTGTCCCAGGAGGTGGATAGAGTGTCCTAGTTATGTATAGTATTTATATGCACTGGTATCACTGCGGGTGAGATGTCCCGGGTGATGCTTAGACATATATAGCTAGTAGTCTATCAGTACTTGTGTTGTATTCAGGTGTGGTTGTTGTCAGGTACTTGGTGCATGTTTTATGCTAAGTGGTTTATTGTGGCTTGTAGCCCTTGCTTGTTGGGTAGCTGGGATTATTTTGAGTATTGCCGTATTTTAAATTATATTGTTTTAAACCGTCAGGCCAAAAGAAAAAAAAATTTAACCACTTTTTAGTTGCTTCCGCTTATGTTTGCGTGGTTTAACTCTGTGTGAGCACGAGGCCTGACATCATAAGCCCAGATCGAGTTGATCATATGTTGCTCATCAAGCCCCATCGAGATCAAAGAACACACATGGACCACACAAGTTCTTTGATGCACACACTGGTAGATGGGTTAAGATCATCCAAGTGTGGGTCTCGAAAGGTCTAATCAAACCTGAACCCAAATAAATCAAAGGGTACCAAATTCTCTTGACTTGTGATTGCAGGAACGATAGGTTTCAAGCTTGAAACAATCAACTTGGTATCTGGACAGTGAATGTGCGAGGCACATGACTAGAGATTCCAAGCTGCTTTCAGAAATCAAATCCTGCAACAAACCCAAGATCACCTTCGGTGATAACTCCAACGGTAACACCGTGGGTAAGCTTATCCATGGTAACTTTACTGTTAACAACGTTCTCCTTGAATAGAAATTGTGCTACAACTTGATAAGTATCAGTCAGTTGTGCGACAGTAATTATTCAGTTAAATTTCAGAAGCACACTTGCACTGTTTTGAATCCGGAAGGTCTGACTGTGCTGGTCTGGAAACACCTACAAAATTGATTGGTCAGATCAACCGCATACAAAACAAACTTGTCTAGTAACTGACTCTTCAAAGAGCTGGCTATGGCACCAGCGGATGAATCATCTGAATTTCAAAACTATTGCCAATTTGAGTAAGCGTGAGTTGGTTGATGGCTTGCCCAAATTAAAATTTTAAAAATACAATATTTGCTCTGCATGTCAGCTGGGTAAACATATAAAATCAACTTTCAAAATTAGAGGAAGTAATAAAACCTCACGTAAGCTGGATCTTTTACATATGGATTTGTTTGGTCCAATACCTATAACCAGCTTAGGGGAAATGAAATACACCCTCGTTGTAGTCAATAATTATTTAAAAATTTACTTAGGTATTGTTTTTAAAATCAAAGGATCAAACTGCCGAACAGCTGATAAAGCTTTTGCGACGTTTGCAAAATGAGCAATCTTGCAATGTCAACCGGATCAGGAGTGACAGAAGAACTGAGTTTTTGAACTTTAAAATTTCCTCCTACCTGGATGACATTCAATGAAACATGAGTTGAGTACAACTAGAACACCTCAGCAAAACGGGTTGGCTGAGCGTCGAAATCGTATTTTAAAAGAAGCTGCTACAACTATGATTGCTGATTCCTGTATTTCAAAAAAGCTTGGGCTGAAGCAGTAAACACATCTTGCTATACTCAAAACAGATATGATAAATAATCGACATGGAGTTACTCCATATGATATTTGGAATGGCAAGAAACCTGATATTTCATATTTCAGGGTGTTTGGATGCAGATGTTTCATCTATATAAATGGCAAAACGTATATAAGTGCCTTTGATGTCAAATGTGATGCAGGTATCTTTCTGGGATATTCAGCTGTTAGTCGAGCATATCGAGTCTTCAACAACAGGACATTAACTGTTGAAGAATCAGCACATGTGGTGTTTGACGAAACCAGCTTCAGATCTACATCAGCTTCAAAGTTAAATGATTTGTGCACTCGTCTGGAGTCTACCAATATTGATGAATCAAGTGACGACGATGCACAAAATTGATGTCAAGCTGATGATCAGCACGCTCTAGATATGCCTATCACAAACGCATACATTCAAGATGTTGAGCAACCTAGTCCATATCGTGATCAAGATGGTGCAGAACATGTGAATGTTGATGAGCCTAACATAACCAATGGTAATACAGATAATCCAGTAGGAACGCAGGGGGGACAGCTCGAACCGTCTACCTCATATCGACCAGGTTTCCTGTGGAATAAAAATCATCCACCCGAGCTGGTCATCGATAATCCTACTGCACCTGTTAGGACACGGCGCCAGATGATAATTGAATACTTTAATTCCGATTCCATTTCACACATTGAACCTAAGAAAGTAGAAGAAGCCTTAGTTGACCCGAGCTGGTAGAAGCTATGCAAGAAGTGTTGGGGAACCACGGCGGATCCGGATCGTGTCTCCCGGCGAGGCAGCGGAAGAACAAAAATTGGGCCGGGAGACGATCATTACAATTCTAAATCAAACACAATATGACATTCATAGGGTGTTTCTCGGGGTTACCTTTCTGGCGTCTAGGCGCCTGGCTCCGACCAGTTTCACGAGGAAACCGGCACTTCACGGTAGGCTGCGGTAGATTACGTCAATCAGGTCCACGACCGGAAGGGAGACTCCTTCGTCAGCCTGTACTAGAAGGCCTGACGAGATCGGCGCGGACTGATTCTCCTCGTCAAGTTGGCCGGAACAAATTCCGGCGAGAGAGGCGGCGGCGCAAGGCGGCGGCAGCGGCTTTTGAGGAGAGGAGGGGCGGCGGCTACTAGAGCTTTTAGAGTTAGGGTTTGTTGCAAGTTGTGTGTTATTATGAAGCTTAAGTCTACATTAAGTAGACTTAATGATGGACTTGGACCGGCCCAACGGGCCCGGTCCAACGGATGAACATTCAGTTCATCCCCATCACCGTGAATTCATCGTAACTCCGATCGCCGATCAGATCGGACCGATCGACTAAGTTTCCAAAACTGAATACTATGATCTGAAAAACCATTTTTCAGAACCCCGGTGCAAAATGATTGTTTTGCCCCTCAACAGCGGAAATCATGATTTGACCCCTGTTGACTTTTCTGAAGTCGCACTCCCCAAAATTCTCTTCTCATGCTCAACACATTGAGCTCAGTATCCGTACGGGAATCTCAAATCCAGTACTTGTGTGACCCTCAATGGTTCAGGGATACAGCTAGCCGTGGGCCCACAACCATTGTGGCTCCGGAATCAGAATTCCGGACTTGCCCATCGGATCATGGTAAGAGCGTCTAGCAACATCGCCCCATGATCCCCTAGGTATCACTGATAGTGCCTGCAAGAACCAGTTGGTCGTGGTTAGCGTACAGTACGGTCCTTTCAATCCATATATCACGATCAGATCAACGACCATTGGTAAATCGAGAGTCGCTATAGATCCGATAGTTATGCATACATCTTGGAGATCGAATAGTGACATCGCGAGTGTAACTAGGTAAACACATTTACCTAAAACACTTCTAGTACTCTGGCCAGAGATTTATACACTATTATCCCCTCAATCCATATATCACGATCAGATCAACGACCATTGGTAAATCGAGAGTCGCTATAGATCCGATAGTTATGCATACATCTTGGAGATCGAATAGTGACATCGCGAGTGTAACTAGGTAAACACATTTACCTAAAACACTTCTAGTACTCTGGCCAGAGATTTATACACTATTATCCCCTCAGATAGCATAGGATATCCACGCATGTCTGCGAGAAGTGAATCCTCGACAACGATGCATCGACTCCTACATGCGTCGGGGTCTCACCCAATCCCGCCGCCTAATGACCCCAAGTGAGTCGGCAAATGGGTCAAAGTGAGACGCCTATCATGTAGAGTCTCAATGATGTTTCGAGTCGTGGGGACTAATCAGTACAACCAAGACCTCGGACTTATCCACTCGACAAATGGTAACCACTTGTAAAGTCCGAACGAGGGTAGTTCGATAGATCACCAGGTCACTATCTATCTGCATGCTCAGAACATCACAATGTTCCCTACCAATGAAACATGGTACTTCACATCGCAGATACTAGTCTCAATCTCGGGCGGCCTTATCCTCATTTTGACGGCCCAATCGTCTAGGAACATGTTCAGAATACACAGTGACTATTAGATGTGTTTCATGATAGCCGTCATACCCACTATCACATCTAACATACACTATAGTGCATTCTAGGTTTTTACTCAACGCATTTGTTAATCATCATACAACACAATGAAAGTAAAGAATGCCATATAAATAAATGCGAATATCATATATAAAGATTGTCATATACAAGAGTCTATTAACCCACACGCCACAAGTTGGCTAGTTGGGCATCTACTCTAACAATCTCCCACTTGCCCTAAAGCCAACTACTCATCAGACGCTGTCCCAATGTTTCATGATGTTTTTCAAACAAGGGTCCTGGCAAGGGCTTCGTAAGTGGATCAGAAACTTTGTCCGCAGAGGCGACTCTCTCAACTGCTATGTCACCTCTAGCCACAATATCCCGGATTATGTGGTATTTCCTCAGTATGTGTTTGGATCTTTGGTGAGACCTAGGCTCCTTTGCTTGCGCAACGGCACCCGTGTTGTCGCAGTACACCGGGACTGGACCAACTCCATTAGGAATGACGCCCAACTCTTGGATGAAATTCCTTATCCAAACCGCCTCCTTAGCAGCAGCTGATGCTGCGATGTACTCAGCCTCAGTGGTTGAATTCACGATGGTGTCTTGCTTGGAACTCTTCCAAGAGACAGCACCACCATTGAGCATGAATACAAATCCAGAGGTTGACTTCGAATCATCCACGTCACACTGGAAGCTAGAATCAGTGTAGCCTTCCAGTTTCAGTTCACCACCCCCATAGACCATGAACATATTCTTAGTCCTTCGCAAGTACTTAAGAATATCCTTCACAGCCTTCCAATGCAATTGGCCGGGGTTGGCCTGGTAGCGGCTCATGACACTCAGAGCATATGCGACATCCGGTATAGTCGAGATCATGCCATACATAATACTACCTATTGCCGAGGCATATGGCACACGTGTCATACTCTCTATCTCCTCATCAGTCTTCGGACACATAGACTTAGATAGAGTGACCCCGTGGCACATAGGTAGGTGTCCTCTCTTGGACTCTTCCATACGAGAACCTCTTAAGTATGGTATCGATGTAGGTAGCTTGGCTGAGTCCGAGCATCCGTTTCGATCTATCCCGATAGAACTGTATTCCAAGAATATAAGATGCTTCACC
>KV015038.1:217922-239610 GCA_001598015.1 Dorcoceras hygrometricum | reverse complement strand
GAAATCACAATTTCGGACTTGCCCATCGGATCATGGTAAAGCGTCTAGAAACATCGCCCCATGATCCCCTAGGTATCACTGATAGTGCCTGCAAGAATCAGTTGGTCGTGGTTAGCGTACAGTACGGTCCTTTCAATCCATATATCCCGATCAGATCAACGACAATTGGTAAATCGAGAGTCGCTATAGATCCGATAGCTATGCATACATCTTGGAGATCGAATAGTGACATCGCGAGTGTAACTAGGTAAACCCATTTACCTAAAACACTTCTAGTACTCTGGCCAGAGATTTATACACTATTATCCCCTCAGATAGCATAGGATATCCACGCATGTCAGCGAGCGGTGAATCCTCGACAACGAAGCATCGACTCCTACATGCATCGAGATCTCACCCAATCCCGCCGCCTAATGACCCCATGTGAGTCGGCAAACGAGTCAAAGTGAGACGCCTATCATTTAGAGTCTCAATGAAGTTTCGAGTCGTGAGGACTAATCAGTACAACCAAGACCTCGGACTTATACACTCGACAAATGGTAACCACTTGGAAAGTACGAACGAGGGTAGTTCGATAGATCACCAGGTCACTATCTATCTGCATGCTCAGAACATCACAATGTTCCCTACCAATGAAACATGGTACTTCGCATCGCAGATACTAGTCTCAATCTCGGGCGGCCTTATCCTCATTTTTACAGCCCAATCGACTAGGAACTAATTCAGAATACACAGTGACTATTCGATGTGTTTCATGATAGCCGTCATACCCACTATCACATCTAACATACACTATGGTGCATTCTAGGTCTTTATCCAACACAATTGTTAACATTATATAAACATAATGAAGATAAATAATGCCATAAACAAATGCGAATATCATATATAAAGACTGACATATACAAGAGTCTATAAACCCACACGCCACAAGTTGGCTAGTTGGGCATCTACTCTAACACATACCATACATAATACTACATATTGCCGAGGCATATGGCACACGTGTCATACTCTCTATCTCCTCATTTGTCTTCGGACACATAGACTTAGATAGAGTGACCCCGTGGCACATAGGTAGGTGTACTCTCTTGGACTCTTCCATAGAGAACCTCTTAAGTATGGTATCGATGTAGGTCGCTTGGGTGAGTCCGAGCATCCTTTTTGATCTATCTCTATAGATCTGTATTCCCATAATATAGGATGCTTCACCCATGTCCTTCATCGAGAATCTACTAGATAACCATACTTTAGTTGACTGCAGCATTCCTACATCATTCCCAATGAGTAGAATGTCATCAACATAAAGTACAAGGAATGTCATAGCATTATTGACTACCTTCTTATACACACATGGCTCCTCGAGATTCTTGATGAAACCAAATTATTTAATTGTTTCATCAAATCTCAGGTTCTAACTGCTCGACCTTTGAAGTTTGCATACTTTATGCTCACTTCCTACGGATGTGAAAACCTTAGGCTGCGTCATATAGATCTCTTCCTTAATGTTTCCATTAAGGAACACAGTTTTCACATCCATTTTCCATATCTCATAGTCGTACCATGCGGCTATGGCTAGCAGGATTCTAATTGACTTGAACATTGCAACTGGTGAAAAGGTTTCATCATAGTCAACACCTTGTCTTTGAGTGTAATCTTTTGCGACCAGTCGCGCCTTGTAGGTCAGTACCTTACCATCAGGCCCAAGTTTTCTCTTGTATATCCATTTTCACCCAATAAGAACTATTCCTTCGGGAGGATTCACAAGAGTCCAAACTTGGTTCGAATGCATTGAGTCAATCTCAGATTTCATTGTTTCAAGCCACAATTAGAATCAACATCGGAAATTGCCTCGTTGAAGGTTCTTGGATCACATCCAACAGAGGAGCCCTAGGAACCCTTTCAAATCTCCTAGGTGTGTCCATATCAAGGATTGGCTCTTGAGGTGCGGGAGATTCACTTGGTACTTCAGTTGGTTCTCGAACTTCTTCGAGTTCTACTATCTTGCCTTTTCTATCAAGTAGAAATTCCTTTTCCAGAAAGGTGGCATTTGTAGAAACAAACACTTTTGTTTCATTGGATAGTAGAAACAATATCCAATAGAATTCTTTGGATACCCAATGAAGTAGCATAAGATGGATCTATTATCCAGCATATCTCCCACTGTCTGCCTCACGTAAGCAGGACATCCCCAAATTCTCAAGTATGAGTACTTGGGTGGTTTGTCCATCCATATCTCATATGGAGTTTATCAACTGCCTTGGTGTGGACATTGTTCAACAACATTACCGTCGTTTCGAGCGCATAGCCCCAAAACGAGGTAGGAAGTTCAGTGAAGCTCATCATAGATCGAACCATGTCCATCAAGGTTCGATTACAACGCTCCGCTACACCATTTAGTTGTGGTGTGGCCGGAGGGATCCACTGTGAGAGAATCCCAGTCTTTAAGATAGTCTTGAAATTCGGTACTCAAGTATTCTCCACCTCGATCAGATCGAAGTATTTTAATACTTTTTCCCTGTTGATTTTCTACTTCAGCCTTGAATTCCTCGAACTTTTCAAAAGATTCAGACTTGTGCTTCATTAAGTATAAGTACCCATACCTAGAGTGATCATCGGTAAAGGTGATGAAGTAGGTGTGACCGGACTTAGTACCGGTGATGAAGTAGGTGTGATCGGACTTAGTACCAATGCTAAGTGGGCCACACACATCAGTATGGATCAAATCCAATAGACCTTGAGCATGTTCAGGCTTTCCCGTGAAGGGCAATTTAGTCATTTTTCCTTTGAGACAGGATTAAAAAGTTGGTAAGGAGTTAATAATCAGACATATTAACATGTCGCTCCTAATCAACTTGTTCTATCCTATTAAATAATATGACCTAGCCTAGCATGCCAAAGTTGTGTCGGGTTCAGACTATCATTTTTCCTTTTGATTGTTGTTGTATGTGTTTCCACATCGTGAGTTGGAACTTCTCTCAATTTTAAGGTGTACAGATCATTTTCGTGTTCCCCAATTCTAATTAAACTTTCATTCTTGTAAATTTTGCAAATCGAATTAGCAAATGACAATAATATCCATCACTATCAAGCATAGAAATGGAAATAATGTTCTTTATTAATTCGGGAACAAATAAAACATCTATCAACAACAACTTAAAATTTGATTTAAGAAATAAATATACATCTCCTACAGCTACGGCCGCAACCATTGCTCCGTTTCCAAGTCTCAAGTGGGTCTCACCCTCCCTAATACGTCGAATTGTCATTACCTATAAGTCATTGCAGATATGAGATCCACATCCGATATCAAGTACCTAAGAAGTCGAGTTAAGAGACATATTTATTTCAATGTAGAATATACTTTTTGCAGTTCGAAACTGCTCGAGGTAATCCCGACAGTTCCTCCTCCAAGGCCCAGGCTTGTGGCAGTGGTGGCAGACGTCCTCAGATTTGTTTGGCTTCGGAGCCCTTGCCTTGGGCTTCTTGGCGGACTTTTCCTCCTTCGCAGGGGCAGAACGTTTCTTACCCTTTCATTTGGGTCCTTTCTTCGTAGAGGAAGAAGAACCAAAAGGAGGACGGGCTTGTCCTTCTTTATGGTCCCTCAAACACGACAAGCATGTTTACCACCTCTTCAAGGGTGGCCTCCAGCTTGTTCATGTTGAAGTTGAGGGAGAGGAGAAGAAGATCCACAGACAGCTCATTTGGAAGCGTGATATCAAGGCCCACTAGCTTCTCAATGAGCCCAATCATATGGACCCCATGCTCGCGGACCAAATTCCCCTCGCGCATGCGGCTTGTCATGAGCTCCTTGACAGTAGTGAACCTCTCAATCCCAGAGTTCTCCCTATACAGCTCTTTGAGATGAAGGTGTATGTCAGCAGCATACTTCGTCTTCTCGAATCTCCGCTGCAATTCGTTGGAAATAGATTCTATAGGAGAAGAAGATCCACAGACAGCTCATTTGGAAGCGTGATATCAAGGCCCACTAGCTTCTCAATGAGCCCAATCATATGGACCCCATGCTCGCGGACCAAATTCCCCTCGCGCATGCGGCTTGTCATGAGCTCCTTGACAGTAGTGAACCTCTCAATCCCAGAGTTCTCCCTATACAGCTCTTTGAGATGAAGGTGTATGTCAGCAGCATACTTCGTCTTCTCGAATCTCCGCTGCAATTCGTTGGAAATAGATTCTATCATATAGCACCGTGCCTTAAACTCATCGTACCACCATTTTTGCAGCTTTTCCAGCTCCTCAGGACTGGTATTGGCAGGGGCTTCCTTCAGAGGGCTCTTCTCTAGCGTGTAGAGAAGTTTTTCCGAATCCAAGACAATCTTGAGATTTCGAAGACAATCTTGGTAGTTTAAGCCACTGAATTTGATGCTATCCAGTATAGCATCAAGTGGATTTTTGATTGAAGACATGATTATAGCAGTTTATACTGAAAGGAAAAATAGACATGCATTACCGACTATTCATGAAAAATTCTAAGACATAAAACATGGTCATTTACTTTTATGAAATACCCTCCCACTATTTTAACGATTTCACCACCATCTAATGAAATCGAGAAAGCAAGTTTTCTTAGTGGGTACACAGTGTCCAATCAAGAAATCATGGTCCCGAATAATATCAGTTAACCATGACCCTCAAAAGGTATAGTCCAATTGCAATCGGTGCAACCTCCATGTATTTACCTCACGTCCAGTAAGGACCCAATAATATGACGCCGATTACTATCACGTGTCAAGATGACCCATCAATGTTGAGTTGTAATGTACAGTCACCATAACTTCCCCAATAATATGAGCCTACGTCATGGGAGTTCCATCCAACTCACAGTAAGTGTCAATGGCGTGTACATCATTTCGGCACATAGAACCCCCCCAATAATATGAACCGGGCTATGTATGCGGGTAGCATCGACTTACACCCATTGTTGATGGAAGGTAGGAAATTTTAAACAATATTTAAATTCCCTTAGCTTCATGATCTTATCGAATAAACTTTTGTTTTATGATCAATTTAGAAGTCATAGACTAACATTCTCTAAGAGTGCTTTCAGGTAGTTGGAGGGGCTAAGGTCCACTTAAAAACCAACTTCCTAAGACAAAGCAACGTCCCTCAGGGAGACCAGCCGGTACAAGCCATATTTAAGCCAGTCTATGAAGGACTCTCTTAGATCACGTTTTGTCACATTTCCTCATAATTATCAATAAACTAAGTTTCTTCAATTTAATCAAGAAACTTTTAATCTTGATATAAATTTTAAATCAAATTTAAAATGAGGGATTTTAATTTTAAAATTTGGTCTCAATAATTGTAAATCAAATTTAAAATTTGCGGATTCAACAGATATATATCACATATATAATTGGGATGATCGATAACCGAGAGCTATGCGATCCGTCGTTGCCAAGCACGGATCTAGGTCCAATCCTAGGTAACATGCAGTATGCAAATGCAATCATATTACATAAGCTTCCAGTTTTACATGTATTCGATAGGCGCGCAATTCCCACCGCAACGTGCGCGCATGATGTGGGCACCGGGCCCCACGATACCCATCGCGATGTGCGCGCGCAAAGGGTGCGATGTGCGAGCGCGGCAGCGGCACGGTAGTTGCCCGGCGGCATGAATTTTTTTTTTGAAAAACGATATTTTTTGATGCAATTCAGGAAAAAGGTGTATTGACAGATCCGAGCCAAAGCTCTGATACCACTATTGGCGCATCGGCGGATCCGGATCCTGCTCCCGAGACGCAGCGGAAGTTTTAAAATTTTGAGCCCGGGAACGGTCAATACACCTAAACAATGATCTAAACATATATAGGATTTTTAGAAGGTTACCTTGCTGGCGTCTAGGCACCTGGCTCCAACCAGTTCCACGAGGGAATTGGCACTTCAACGGTTGAACTGCTGGATCGACGCCTAATCCGATCTACGACCAGAATCTCAACTCCTTCGCCGATTTGCACTAGAAAATAGACGAAAATTTCCCGAACGGAATCTCCTCACTGAGATGGTCGGAACAAATTCCGACGGTGACGGCGGGCGGAGACGGCTGCGAAGGGAAGGGAGGAGGAGAAGGAGAGAAAAGTATAACTAAAAGGGAGAGAACTCACTCCAAGGTGGATATTTGTTCCCAACTTTTGGTGCGAGTAAAATGGGCTTGGGGTCGGGCCCAAGCCTAGTGAACATTGGTTTCAAGTTCATCGTTGTGAATTCATCATAATCCCGATCGACACAGTGTACAAAACTGAACATTATGATGTGAAAACAATTTTTCAGATCACCTAATCAAAAATAGCAGTCCCCCTATAAGCTTTAAGGATAGTCATACTAGTCCAAGCTTTAAGGAAATCTCATTTCCACCCCAGTTAAGTTTAGGAAGTCACACTTCCATCCTTCCTCCTACAATACTCAACAAATTGAGATTAATTTCTGTACGGGAATTGAGAAACCAGTACTTGTGTGACCCTCAATGGTTCAGGGATACAACTAGCCGTGGGCTCACAAAATTTTTGACTTCGAAAACATATTTTCGGACTTATCCATCGGATCACGGTAAAGCATCTAGCAAAATCGCCCCATGATCCCATAGGTATCACTAATAGTGCCTGCAAGAACCAGTCGGTCATGGTTAGCGTATAGTAAGATCCTTTCAACTCAAATATCCCGATTAGATCAACGACCATTGGTAAATAGAGAGTCTCTAGAGATCGAATAACCATGCATACATCTTGGAGATCAAATAGTGACATTGCATGTGTTACTAGGTAAACCCATTTACCTAAAACACATCTCGTACTCTGGCCAGATATTTGTCACACTATTATCTCGTCAGATAGCATAGGATATCCACACACAAGGGAGAGCGGTGAATCCTCGGCAACAAAGACTCCTACATGCATCGGGACCTCACCCATTCCCCTCACCTGATGACCCCAGCTGAGTCGGCAAACAGATCAAAGTGAGGCGCTTATCATGTAGAGTCTCAATGACGTTTCGAGTAGTGAGGACTAATCTGTACAACCAAGACCTCGGACTTAATCCACTCGACAAATGATAACCACTAAAACACATCTCGTACTCTGGCCAGATATTTGTCACACTATTATCTCGTCAGATAGCATAGGATATCCACACACAAGGGAGAGCGGTGAATCCTCGGCAACAAAGACTCCTACATGCATCGGGACCTCACCCATTCCCCTCACCTGATGACCCCAGCTGAGTCGGCAAACAGATCAAAGTGAGGCGCTTATCATGTAGAGTCTCAATGACGTTTCGAGTAGTGAGGACTAATCTGTACAACCAAGACCTCGGACTTAATCCACTCGACAAATGATAACCACTTGGAAAGTCCGAACGATGATAGTTCGATAGATCAGCAGGTCACTATCCATCTGCATGCTCAGAACATCACTATGTTCCCTACCACTGAAACGTGATACTTCGCATCGCAGATTCTAGTCTCAAGCTCGGGCGTCCCTTATCCTCTTTTGGATAGACCAATCGACTAGGAACTAGTTTAGATTACACAGTGACTATTAGATGTGTTTCATGATAGCCATCGAATCCACTATCACATCTAACTTACACTATAGTGCATTCAAGGTCTTTATCCAACAATTTTAATCATAATAATGAAGACAAAGAATGCCATAACGAATGAGAATTTCATAAATAAAGATCGTTTTTCATAGATTTAACAAGAACCCATACGCCACAAGTTGGCTAGTTGGGCACCTACTCTAACATGAACAAACCCACCAGTCAGTCACAAGGGTTCGCCGTCCAGCTGAGTGTAGTGTTGCAGCGATTGGTCAAGGCTGATCTCGGGGAATCAGTCAAACTCCATCCACAAAAAGTGTTAACCAACAAATCGGCGCACACCTACATCACAAAAAAATTGACTGTTGGTCCAGCTGGTGAGACCAGCAAGGTGTCGGTGGCCACCGCAAGTGAAAATCAATCGACCGTAGAAAATATTCCGTCTAACAGGGCTGAGGGGAAAGCCGATGAAAAGAATAAGGGCGAAAATGCAACTGTAGCGAAGAAGAAGAAGAAGCAAGAGAAAGTGAAGAGGTGGTTGAAAAGCAGCCAGTGGAGGCTAGGAGACAAGATTCTCCCACGAAATCTGTGAGGACTGTAATTTATTGGTTTTAATTAGTGCTATGGTACGAGCAGAGTTGAGTAATTGGCCAGATTTTATTGTGTAAAATATTCAGGAGAATTATATTGAAATGAGGATTTAAATCGGAGAAGTGTTCCTTGCAAATCAGTCAAATCTGAATGGTGATTTAGTCCCGAGAGGTATCCTGTGCTGAGTAAGCTATGAAGAGCTTCGGATTTGACTTATAAGTATATCGGGTGCGTATCGTGGAGTGAAGTAAGAGCGTTAGCTCTAGGCAGATTTGGTGTATTGTGAATCATTGGAGTTCAGATTTGGAGAATACCTTGCACGACTGCAATTAGAGGCGCTGTGAGAATCGGTTTGGTTCGCAGTTTTAGTAGACCGGTTTGTTATTTTCAGATTTGAGTAAGATCTGGGTGTTCAGATCTTACCCTTGTGCGTATGAGCGTGTTTTCTTGAGCGGGAGAAGAAATGATGTCGTCTTGGATTATCCAGGTATATGCGGGTTGAGTATAAGTGATGTGATGTTGTTTGGCGTAAACCAGATTTGGCGCTGGTTGAGTGCGATAGATGCGACATCGTTTAACAACCATCAGATTTGATGAGAGCTGGACCCTGGTGCGACTTCATTTGATGAAAGCTAGATCTGGATGTTTGCGAGAGGGTCTATGTGTATGTGTGATCTGTTTGTTTTGAGCGGGACTCCTACACGACGTCGTTTGGTGGTCGCGTGCTAGTATAGCGTAGAGAAGTCAGATCTGAGTTAGCGCTAAGATCTGATGTAGCGCTAAGATCTGAGTGCTGGTATCAGCTTTGATCTGAGTAATTGACTTTCACTGTAGCGTTGATTGGAAGATTTATATATATATATATATATATATATATATCAGTATCGACCAACACTTAGCAAATTTGAGACCCGACATTTCTTATATTCTTCCCGAGAGCTTCTCAAACCCTTACTGTTCACCCGATCCCTATTTCTTCGATTGCCGTCGATTTTCGCCGCCATTTGGAGCAAGATTGGTGGCGCTGAGCTCATATTCTTAGTACCAATTTGGAGACTTGAATCGACAAGTTGAGAGAGCGCGAAGTAGTTGCAGTGTTCGAATATCTTCGCGATTTCTGCCCAGTGGTTCTTTCGTTCTTAAGCAGCTTTGGGTAAGTGATTTCTTACTGATTTAATCTTGTATTAGAGCTAGTTGGTTCTAAGTTGTGTAATTGTGACTGGCCTGGGTTTCTCGACAGTAGGCATTAGATTGAATGAGCTCGGATTTGAGCTGATTATTAGATTCCTTGGCAGAATTGAGCTCGTAGGCATTGTCTGTCGGAAATCTTGGTGAATTAGTAGGGCAGCATATTTGAGCTGCTGGTTGCGTGCCCGTGAGATCTGCTGAGGTAGTGGTTGTGCTGAGATTTGAGGTACGAATCGAGTGTAAATTAACAGCTCTAATATCAGCATGTGAATTTTTCCTGCGTAGTTGAGCTGTTGTGGTTATGTGCTGGTTGAATTATCTAGCCGTGCTGATATCATTTGGTTGTTGATGAATGTTCTTAATTATTATGCAATCTGTGAGCTGATTTTTGTCTTGCATTCATGCCTACATATTGAGCCTGATCCCTTGTGAACCGATTCATTTATACGTTGTGATCGGCCGGCTGAGTTGTCGCGTCTGAAAGGTCCAACGTTGATATTGAATAGTGGTGGCCGGCTGAGTTGTCGTGCCTGAATACCACTACACTGTGATGGACGACTGATCTGTCATACCTGAATATCACAGGATGATGATCTTGCACAGCTGAGTCGTTGTGCCTTGCTTACCGATGATTCTTGGTAGCCCACATGCATTGCACGTTTGAGATATTGCATGTATGATATGTTTGTTGTTTCTTGATGGTCTTCGTACTGAGATTTTGACCTTGTTTTATTTTCCTGTTTTGTGCTGCGTTGGTCTTTGTTGGCCTTTGTAGGATCTTCAGGTAATCCAGCTGGACCGAGTGGAGCGTTAGTTGGTTTGGACTGGAGTTCTATTCAGGAGGCTTTGCACTGAGTTTAGCAGCACTTACAGTTCAGCCGACTCTTCGAGAGAGGATTAGAGATGGGCAGGCCTCTGATGAGCAGTTACAGCAGTGGAGTCAGTGAGATGAGGCCAGAGGACGAGGTCTGTATACAGTTGAGGATGGGATCGTCCATTTCAGAGGTCGCATGTGGGTGCCGAGCACTGGGCAGCTGAGAGCTGAGATCTTAGCAGAGGCGCATGCATCGACGTACTCCATCCACCCAGGGAGTACGAATATGTACAGATATTTGCAGACGCTGTATTGGTGGCCGGGGATGAAGAAGGATATTGGGAGATTTGTACCTGAGTGCTTGACCTATCAGCAGTTCAAGGCAGAGCACCAGCGAAAGGTAGGGTTATTGCAGAAACTCCCTTTTCCCGAGTGGAAGTGGGAGCATATTACGATGGATTTCATGGTTGGGTTACCCAGGAGTACCAGGGGTTACATGGTAATATGGGTGATTATGGACAGACTCACCAAGTCAGCGCATTTCTTACCGGTGAAGACTACTGTCACCCTGACGCAGTACGCAGAGCTTTACATCAGGGAGGTTGTCAGGCTGCATGGCATACCAGTCTCTATTGTGTCTGAAAGAGACACCAGATTCACATCTGCGTTTTGGAGGAGTTTACATGCCGCCTTGGGGACTAGGTTGGCGTTCAGCACGGCGTTTCACCCGCAGAGGATGGACAGACGGAGAGGTTCATCCAAATTCTGGAGGATTTGCTAAGAGCTTGTGTGATAGATTTCCAGGGTATGTGGGACTCGAGATTGCCTCTGGTAGAGTTCACGTACAACAACAGCTTTCAGAAATCGATTGGAATGGCTCTCTCTATGGGAGGAGATGTCTATCTCCCGTGCACTGGGATGAGGTTGGAGAGAGAGTTTTGACTGAACCAAAGTTAGTGCAACAGACAGTGGATATAGTGACGAGGATTCGAAATCGGATGAGGACAGCCAGAGTCGTCAGAAGAGTTATGCCGATCAGAGACTACGAGATCTGGAGTTAGCTGTTGGGGATCATGTGTTTGTGAGGATCTCGCCCATGAAGGGCGTGATGCGCTTTGTCCGGAGCGGCAAGCTCAGCCCGAGGTTTATTGGGCCATTCGAGATTTGGAGAGGGTTGGTACTTTGGCATATCGAGTAGCGTTACCACCAGCCTGTCAGCGGTCCATAATGTTTTCCACATCTCGATGTTGTGGAAGTATGTTCCGAATCCGTTGCATGTGTTGAATTTTTAGCCGCTCCAGTTAGCGCCAGACTTATCATTCGAGGAACGACAAATACAGATTTTGGCTCGAGAGGAGCGCATACTTAGAGCGTGGAGTATTCCGATGGTCAAAGTCTGGTGGCAGAATCACTCAGAGGATGAGGCCACCTGGGAAACTGAGGCTGATATGCGGATGCACTACCTTGAGATGTTCGGTACGTACTTAATTTCGGGGATGAAATTCCTTTAAGGGGGGAGAGTTGTAACGCCTAGAAATCCTGAAGATGTAGAAATGAGTGCATGACTAGGGGGAAAAGTAATTTTTGATAATTACATGTCATTTTATATGATTTATTTATAGTTTTAATGTTGCATGGTTTTAATAGGCGTTTATGGTAGTTTTAAATTAGGGGAGGCCTCTGATTACGAAAATTAGAGATTTTAAAGCCATGTTTAAAATTTTAATTCAATTTATTAGAGGGTTAAGATTGTAAACTCCATTTAATTTTCTTAATGAAGCATGAAGGGTCATTTTTGTCACCACTCATTATTTCAAACCTAAAAATTTTGTAACCTAGCCTCCACTCTACTCCCCATAGCCGTCCCCTCCCCCTTTAGCACACCCCAACGTTTTCTTCAAGAATTTTGGTGATCAAAGGTGGTTTTTGTCCCGATCTCGCGTCCTACACGTCAGTAACTCGTAGATCTCCTTAATCTCCACAAAAGGCATGTAATATCGATTCTTTTTCTCACCATTTACACCATAGTATTCTATTTCAATGATTAAATGCATGAATTGTATGTGACTTGTTATGATCTACGTTTAATGTTTTATATCCGTGCATGACACATGAATTTTCATCATGTTTCTAATCGGTTCATGTATTGTCTCGGTCAAGGAGGGTTCTTAGGGGCTGTGGCTCGGTCCTAGGAGGTTCATGGTGGTCCATAGGTGAGGAGAAAAGGGGCTAGACACGGCTGAACCAAGATCCAAACCGTATCCGACGCGTCGCCCATGCGCCATGCGCGAGACATCCGCTTCTAAAGCTTCATGCGTGTGGTGTGGAACACGGCTGGGGCCGTGGTTGGGTCCAAGGGAACCGGTCGGACCTGGGGGTGGTCTAGCCGGTGGGGCTCCGGCCATGGGCGGCCGGAGCAGAAGGGCCGATGGTGGGAAGTTGGTGTGAGACCTGAATTTGTATAAGAGATCATTTGTTGGAATGTATCAGGGTTTAGAGATTCTTGGTGGCTTAAGATCTCTGTTTGAATGTTTAAGTTGTGTTTTTGGGTCAAATTCCTCACCTAGAACAATTCTGGGAGTTTTCGTATTTTTGAGATTTTTGGGTGAAAGCTGGTTTTGGGTGAAAGCTGGTTGAATAGTGAAAACCAGTCGCAACGTGTTTTGGTAATGTAGGATTATGAAACGCCGTCGTTTGGAGAGATCTGGTGGCGCTTGTAATATCAGCCGTTGCCTTAGCGTGAATTTGTATCGAGTTGTATACGGTGTCGTTTGAATAAGTTGAAGCGACGTCGTTTTGGTGTAGCGCTAGTGAGAGATCTGATCGCGTGTGTGTGCCTGCTGGTTGTTAAGCCGAAGCAGATGTCAACGCGGGTCAACATCCCTGTAGCGCGAGGAGGAAACGTCGTCGTTTGGCTAGCGCTAAGGAACCAGTCGATGCGCATATTTGATTTCCAGACGTCAACCCTGGTCAACTCTTCTGTAGCTTGCAGCTGGTTTTGAGAGAGAGTTAGCGACCGGATTTGATGGCGTCAGCTGTGCGACGCCGTTTTGACTAATTACAACGCTGTGTTTTATATGTTGCGGCTGGTACCAGCTTTTGGAGGAATTACCGTGATGTTTAAACCAGTCGTCTGGTTGTCCAGCTTTTGGATTTGATAACCAGCCGATGGTTTTAAGCGACCAGCTGGTGGTAGATTTGATGATGTATGCGGTGCGACGTCGTTTATTAAGTCGCTGCACATCGCGACCGGATTTGATGGCGTCAGCTGTGCGACGCCGTTTTGACTAATTACAACGCTGTGTTTTATATGTTGCGGCTGGTACCAGCTTTTGGAGGAATTACCGTGATGTTTAAACCAGTCGTCTGGTTGTCCAGCTTTTGGATTTGATAACCAGCCGATGGTTTTAAGCGACCAGCTGGTGGTAGATTTGATGATGTATGCGGTGCGACGTCGTTTTATTAAGTCGCTGCAACATCTTTTTGATTAGCTTTGTTTGAGAATTCAGCCGTTGGTTCTTTGCATCTGCTGGTTGTATTTTTAGCGTGCGTCGACTGGTTTTGTCGGTGGATGATTTTAACCAGCTTTTGCGAGATGTATTTAAGGAAGACTTGGTCTTCGATTTCGAGCACCAGATTCCATACTTAGCGAAATATTTTCCCCGATTGTGTTCTTCGCTTCGAACCCCAGGTTACTGTTCACCGTAGCTTTTATCCGGCAATTCCCATCGTTTCAGGCCGTTGTTTGGTACGTGCGAGGTAGCGTTGGACTCCTCTCGAGAAGCTCTTCCATCTTATACCATTCGTGGAGGCTATTGTTAGCTAGAGCGAGGTCGCGAAGTTACTGTCTTGGCCGTGTGTTCGCTGTGAGCAGGTAGCTTCGAATTGTTGTAAGATCTTAGCTTTAGTAAGTTTATTAAAGCTCCCTGTTAAGTGGTATTGATGGGATTGATAGCTGGTTGAGTTGTAACTCCCGGCAGTACCTTCTGTGTATTTGAGTCCCGATGATTTATGCCCCTGTGTGCTTTGACAGGTTGTTGTTCAGCTTTCTCGGGACCTTTGTTGTGGTAATTATTACACAGAAGTATAAAGTACGGATCTGAGCTTGAAGTAGCTGGGAATTGCCGTGAGATTGAATGCTAGATGGCTGCTTGTGCATTAACGTGGATGTTGCAGTGTGCATATGTGATTGCTGTTGATTTTAGCTGCTATGTTTATGCATACACGCATTTCCCATATTGCATTCATATTTCGGTTGCAGCCATTGTTTCGTATCTTTTATTGCTGTTGTTGATCCTTACCGGGATGCGAGGGCGAGCGGCAATACCGCACTCTCATCTCCTGCTGGGATCGTTGAGCTGTGCTTTGAGTTCCTTAGCTCCCTTGTTGGTCGAGCCTTCTGTTGTTATCCGGTGTCTCATGCATAGCATCTGCATTTTATCTTATGCATTCTTTTAGCTATATCTGTTGCTCTCCGTACTGGGGTTTGACCCCATGTCCCTCTGTGACTTCGTTTGTTTCTTTGTTTGTGTTGTTTTCAGAGAACCCAGGTTTTACAGCTGGTCGTGGTTTTAACCCAGCTGGAGGTGCCCCAGGAGGTGGTTAGCGTGTCCCAGTTGCGTATTATATATATATGTATCAGTTAGCCAGGGGGATGCCCTGCGCTTCGTTATTGTATCCAGTAGTTGGAGTTTGATACATGTTATGGTTGTTGTATGCTATACTATTGGTTGTTTTTATAAACTGGGATATATTTTGAGTATCGCTCTATTTTAAAGTACATTGTTTTAAACCGTCAGTCCAAAAGCAAAAATTTTTACCCTATTTTTGATAGGTTCCGCATGTGTTTGTATGATTTTACTCTGTTTAGAGCACGAGGCCTGACATTTTTGGTATCAGAGCTTAAGCTGGGATAAGCTCGATTTCTTTGATCACACTCGAGTCTAGGCACAGTGTGGTGTGTTGTATGTGCTTGGTTATGTGATTACGTGCTGCATATTTCTGTGTTATATGCTATCTATGCCGTATCTGTTCTGTTTTGCTTGATCTTGTTTAGTGTTTTCGTAGATGCCTCCTAGATGTCGTGGTAGAGGTAGGGGGCAGTTTGAGGAATCAGCAGGACAGAATGAGGATAGGCGTAGTGCTCGCAGTCATACTCATGTTAGTGATGAGGAGGAGGAAGTTGGTGACTTGTCTCCCCCAGTGGAGCGGATGGATGTTGTTATAGCACGATTTCAGCGGATGAACCCTCCGGTCTTTAATGGTGACGAGTCCAGTGAGGATGCAGACTCGTGGCTCCAGAATATCATTGGTTTTTTCGATCGGGTGCAGCATGATGATCATCTTCGGCTAAGTTTAGCGACCCTCTTGCTCAGGAAGGCGGCGGAGCGCTGGTGGCGAGGCGCTTCGAGTACCTTGTTAGAGACCGATGTTGGGATCTCTTGGGACAATTTTTGCGAGACCTTCCGACAGGAGTATGTACCCGAGTCTTATGTGAACGCCCGAGAGCGGGAGTTCGACCATCTGGAGCAGGGTTCCATGTCTGTTCGGGAGTATGCTAGGAAGTTCTCTTCTCTATTGGCCTACGTTCCCCATGTCTCTGGCCGGGAGAGGGCCAAACGAACTCGATTTCTTGAGGGCTTGAATGAAGAGTTGTATCAGATGGTTTTGACTAGTAAGCCCAAGACTTACGCTGAGCCTGTGGAAAATGCCATCGACATTGAGGAAGGTTTACGTAGTCATCGTGCTCGTAGGCAGCAGGCAGCTCCGGGTGGTCGTCCTGCTATTCAGGGAGCGCAGTCTTCACAGTCCTCCCAGTCAGGGACTGTAAGCCCAAGACTTACGCTGAGCCTGTGGAAAATGCCATCGACATTGAGAAGGTTTACGAGTCATCGTGCTCGTAGGCAGCAGGCAGCTCCGGGTGGTCGTCCTGCTATTCAGGGAGCGCAGTCTTCACAGTCCTCCCAGTCAGCCTATCAGCCCCAGCAGCAGCAGCAGCCACAGGTGGCTCAGCAGTCTGGCCGTCAGAGGCTTCGACCCAGAGGTCAGCAGTTCAAGAAGAAGTAGGGTTCTGGCTCTTCTGGTTCGGGCAGCTCGAGTAGCAGTGGTTCTCGGGCTGAGTTTTGCGGTTTTTGCGGTGGAAAGCATCCTTACACGCAGTGTGTTGGTGTGCAGGGTTCCTGCAACCTTTGTGGTCAGTACGGGCATTTTGTTATAGTGTGTCCGTCAGCTGGATCACAGCAGATCGCGACCCAGTCTCAGGGTAGTGGAGGTCAGTCTAGGGGCCGTTCTCAGCAGTTTCAGTAGCCCCGATTGGGTGAGACTCAGTTTAGGCCGTTTCAGCAGCCTGGTCCGTCGCGGTTCGGACAGTCGTCTCAGCCTTTCTTCTCAGGACCCCAGCATGCTCAGGTTAACGCCATCACTAGGGAGCAGGACGAGGAGACACCGAGTCGGGTGATCGCAGGTACTTGCCTTGTTTTAAATTTTCCTGCGCATGTGTTGTTTGACACCGATGCATCGCATTCGTTTATTTCTGATTCGTTTATTGTTGAGCATGGTCTGTGTACCATCCCTTTGCGCGATGCCGTTTCTGTTTCTACCCCTGGTGGTGTGAGCCTGTTCTCCCAGGAGGTTTTGTTAGATGGTGTGTTGCGGTTTGGTGAGCATGTCCTGTTAGCAAACTTGATCCGTTTGATGCTTTGGGATTTTGATTGCATAGTTGGGATGGATGTGCTGTCCAACTATAGGGCCTCCGTGGACTGCTTCCATGGGATTGTGCGTTTTAGGCCTTTGTCTGGCGAGAAGTGGGACTTCTACGACCAGGATTCTAGATCGAAGATCCCGTTGGTCTCAGCGATGGAGATGTTTAGCTTGTTGTCTTTGGGAAATGCTGGCTTTATGATTTATGCTTTGGATGCGTCTTCTTCTTCCCGCATTCAGCTTAGTGAAGTTCCCGTGGTGCGGCATTTCCCGGATGTGTTTCCGGAGGAGATTCCTGGTTTCCCTCCGAGGCGGGAGATTAACTTCAGCATAGAGCTGGTGCCTGGAACAGCTCCGATTTCACGTGCTCCTTATCATCTGGCGTCTGCGGAGTTGAGAGAACTCAAGGTGCAGTTAGATGATTTGCTGGAGAAAGGTTTTATTCGTCCTAGTATGTCACCGTGGGGAGCACCCATACTGTTTGTGAAGAAGAAGAATGGCTCAATGCGAATGTGCATTGGTTTTCTTCAGTTGAATAAAGCCACTGTCAAGAACAAGTACCCGTTGCCGAGAATCGATGATCTTTTTGATCAGTTGCAAGGTTCTGTGGTGTATTCAAAGATTGATCTTCGTTCCGGGTACCATCAGCTAAGAGTGTGAGATCAGGATGTCGCGAAGTTTGTGTTTCGTACGAGGTACGGACACTTTGAGTTTTTGGTGATGCCGTTTGGTTTGACCAATGCGCCTGCAGTCTTTATGTTTCTGATGAACCGGGTTTTTAGAGAGTTCATAGATCAGTTTGTGATCGTGTTCATCGATGACATCTTAATTTATTCGAAGACTCCTTTGGAGCACAAGGAGAATTTGCGTATTGTCCTTCAGACGCTGAGAGACCAGTAGTTGTATGCAAAGTTTTCCAAGTGCGAGTTCTGGTTGGAACGCGTCGTATTCTTGGGACATGTGATTTCAGCCGAGGGGATTTCTGTAGATCCTAGCAAGGTTGATGCCGTTATGAACTGGGAGCATCCCAGAAATGTTTCCGATATTCGCAGTTTCTTGGGTCTGGCTGGCTATTATCGTCGCTTCATTGAGGGATTCTCAAGTATAGCAAAGCCGATGACTCAATTAACTCAGAAGGACAATCTTTTGTTTTTGGACTGAGCAGTGTGAGAATGCTTTTCAAATGCTTAAGGAGAAATTGACTATTGCGCCTGTGTTGGCTCTACCGTCCGGAACAGGTGGATTCGTTGTTTGTTCTGATGCTTCGCTCAATGGATTGGGTTGTGTGTTGATGCAGAATGGTCGGGTCATTGCATATGCCTCACGACAGTTGAAACCGCACGAGACTCGTTACCAGTCCATGATTTGGAGTTAGCGGCGGTGGTCTTTGCGTTGAAGATCTGGCGTCACTACCTGTATGGCGAGCAGTTTGTGGTGTACTCCGACCACAAAAGTTTGTAGTATTTGTTTTCGCAGCCTGACTTGAGCATGAGACAACGTCGGTGGATGGAGCTGCTGAAGGAATTTGATTGTGAGATCAAGTACCAGCCTGGGAAATCGAACATAGTGGCTGGTGCTCACAGATTGTTTCGATTATTCGAGCAACTCAAAGGACTGATCCTTCCATCCACGAGTTGAAGTTGAAGGTCAGGGCTGGAGAACTTGAAGATTATTCTGTTTCTTATGATGGATGCTTGAGGTTTCATGGCAGGATGGTTGTGCCCAATTTGATTGATTTGAAGGAGGAGATCCTTATCCTGGTGTACGTAAGATGTACCATGCTTTGAAGCCGCACTTTTGGTGGGCTGGCCTAAAGAGCGATGTTGCTGGTTTTGTTGCTCGTTGTTTGAATTGTCAGATGGTTAAGGCCTAAAGGATGAGACCTGGTGGTCTGTTGCAGAGTTTAGAAGTGCCCCAATAGAATTGGGAGCACATTGCTATGGATTTCGTGATGCATCTGCCTCGTTCCAGCAGAGGATGCAATGCTATTTGGGTGGTTATAGACCGTCTGTCGAAGTCTGTGCATTTTATTCCCTATGGAATGACCTTCTCGTTGAAGAAGATGGCGAAGCTGTACGTTGATTTTGTTGTTAGACTGCATGGTGTGCCCGTTTCGATCGTTTCCGACCGAGATCCGAGGTTTACTTCCAGGTTTTGGAAGAGTTTGCAAACAGCTTTGGGTACCAGATTGGCTATGAGCACCGCATATCACCCCCAGACAGATGGCCAATCTGAGCGCACTAACCAGACTTTGGAGGATATGTTGCGAGCTGTTGTGTTGGATTTTGAAGGTAGCTGGCAAGACGCGTTGTCTTTAGTTGAGTTTTCGTATAATAAAAGCTACCAGGTGACGATTGGCATGGCGCCGTTTGAGGCTTTGTATGGCAGAAAGTGCAGATCGCCGGTATGTTGGGAAGAAGTGGGGGAGAAGCAGCTATCTGCCCCTGACTTTGTGCAGCAAATGAAAGATCATGTGTATCTTATTAGACAACGGATGAAAGCTGCCCAGGATCGCCAAGCCAGTTATGCGAATAAGAGGCTTCGACCTCTTGAGTTTCAGGTTGGTGATCGTGTATTTCTCAAAGTTTCTCCGTTTCGCAGTGTCACGCGCTTTGGACACAAGGTAAAGTTAGCCCCTCGTTACGTCGGACAGTATGAAATTGTTGAGAGGATTGGGCCTTTGGCGTATCGGCTGTTGTTGCCATCAGAGTTGTCTTCTCTTCATGACGTCTTTCATGTTTCCATGTTGAGGAAGTACGAGCCAGATCTGTCTCATGTGCTTAGGACTGACGAGGTGGAGTTAGATCAGTCGTTGAGCTATCAGGAATATCCCTTGCAAATCCTTGGTAGAAAAGAGAAACAGTAGAGAAATAAAACCATTCCGTTGGTGATGGTGCAATGGAGCAAACATGGAAGGGAAGAGACTACTTGGGAGCTGGAAGAAAAGATGCAGCACGAGTGGCCGCATCTGTTTGAGTAGCTGTTGAGCTAAATTCCAGTAGTTTGTAGCTTTTGGTTGTATTTCTTCCCTAGTTGTTGTTATATGTTTGCTCAGTTATCTTGAACTCTAGGCCTTGTGTTGGGCGAGTTCTGTTTGTATCTTGCTGTTGCTGTGTTGTTGTGCCAGAATTTTTGTTTGATTTCGGGGACAAAATCCTTTTTAGTGGGGGAGAAATGTGAGATCTGAATTTGTATAAGAGATCAATTGTTGGAATGTATCGGGGTTTAGAGATTCTTGGTGGCTTAAGATCTCTGTTTGAATGTTTAAGTTGTGTTTTTGGGTCAAATTCCTCACCTAGAACAATTCTGGGAGTTTTCGTATTTTTTAGATTTTTGGGTGAAAGCTGGTTGAATAGTAAAAACCAGTCGCAACGTGTTTTGGTAACGCAGGATTATGAAACGCCGTCGTTTGGAGAGATCTGGTGGCGCTTGTAATATCAGCCGTTGCCTTAGCGTGAATTTGTATCGGGTTGGATACGGTGTCATTTGAATAAGTTGGAGCGACATCGTTTTGGTGTAGCACTAGTGAGAGATCTGATCGCGTGTGTGTGCCTGCTGGTTGTTAGGCCGAAGCAGATGTCAACGCGGGTCAACATCCCTGTAGCGCGAGGAGGAAACGTCGTCGTTTGGCTACCGCTAAGGAACCAGTCGATGCGCATATTTGATTTCCAGACGTCAACGCTGGTCAACTCTTCTGTAGCTTGCAGCTGGTTTTAAGAGAGAGTTATGCGACCGGATTTGATGATGTCAGCTGTGCGACGCCATTTCCAGACGTCAACGCTGGTCAACTCTTCTGTAGCTTGCAGCTGGTTTTAAGAGAGAGTTATGCGACCGGATTTGATGATGTCAGCTGTGCGACGCCGTTTTGACTAATTGCAACGCTGCGTTTTATATGTTGCGACTGGTACCAGCTTTTGGAGGAATTCCCGTGATGTTTAAACCAGTCGGCTGGTTGTCCATCTTTTGGATTTGAGAACCAGCCGATGGTTTTAAGCGACCAGCTGGTGGCAGATTTGATGACGTATGCGGTGCGACGTCGTTTTATTAAGTCGCTGCGATATCGTTTTTATTAGCATTTTTTGAGAATTCAGCCATTGGTTCTTTGCATCGGATGGTTGTATTTTTAGCGTGCGTCGACTGGTTTTGTCGGTGGATGATTTTAACCAGCTTTTGCGAGATGTATTTAAGGAAGACTTGGTCTTTGATTTCGAGCACCAGGTTCCATACTTAGCGAAATATTTTCCCCGATTGTGTTCTTCGCTTCGAACCCCAGGTTACTGTTCACCGTAGCTTTTCTCCGGCAATTCCCATCATTTTCGGCCGTTGTTTGGTACGTGTGAGGTAGCGTTGGACTCCTCTCGAGAAGCTCTTCCATCTTATACCATTCTTGGAGGCTGTTGGTAGCTAGAGTGAGGTCGCGAAGTTACTGTCTTGGCCGTGTGTTCGTTGTGAGCAGGTAGCTTCGAATTGTTGTAAGATCTTAGCTTTAGTAAGTTGATTTAAGCTCCTTGTTAAGTGGTATTGATGGGATTGATAGCTGGTTGAGTTGTAACTCCCGGCAGTACCTTCTGTGTATTTGAGTCCCGATGATTTATGCCCCTATGTGCTTTGACAGGTTGTTGTTCAGCTTTCTCGGGACCTTTGTTGTGGTAATTATTACACAGAAGTATAAAGTATGGATCTGAGCTTGAAGTAGCTGGGAATTGGCGTGAGATTGAATGCTAGATGGCTGCTTGTGCATTAAAGTGGATGTTGCTGGGTGTTTATGTGATTGCTGTTGATTTTAGCTGCTATGTTTATGCATACACGCATTTCCCATATTGCATTCATATTTCGGTTG
>KV015038.1:140974-155865 GCA_001598015.1 Dorcoceras hygrometricum | reverse complement strand
GTATCTTGTATTGCTGTTGTTGTTTCTTACCAGGATGCGAGGGCGAGCGGCAATACCGCAGTCTCATCTCCCTGCTGGGATCGTTAGCCACCATGCGCCGAGTGGTTAACTACCACAGTTCATGGGCGAGGCAACGACAGGTTGAGTTGTTTGATGCATCTGGTATTCGGGTGTTGTATCACGGCGAGTGGCTCATTACCACACTGTGAACACACCCCGTGGCCACTGTTGTTGCAGATTCTTGGAGCTGTGCTTGAGTTCCTTAGCTCCCTTGGTGGTCGAGGCTTCTGTTGCTATCCTGTGTCTCATGCATAGCATCTGCATTTTATCTTATGCATTCTTTTAGCTTTATCTGTTGCTCTTCGTACTGGGGTTTGACCCCATGTCCCTCTGGGGCTTGGTTTGTTTCCTTGTTTGTGTTGTTTTCAGGGAACCCAGGTTTTACAGCTGGTCGTTGTTATAACCCAGCTGGTGGTGCCCCAGGAGGTGGTTAGCGCGTCCCAGTTGCGTATGGCATATTTATATATATGTATCAGGTAGCCAGGGGGATGCCCTGCGCTTCGTTATTGTATCACGTAGTTGGAGTCTGATACATGTGGTTGTTGTTGGTGTATGCTATACTGTTGGTTGTTTTTTTATAAACTGGGATATATTTTGAGTATTGTTCTATTTTAAATTATATTGTTTTAAACCGTCAGGCCAAAAGCGAAAATTTTACCCGCTTTTTGATAGCTTCCGCATGTGTTTGTATGATTTTACTCTGTTTAGAGCACGAGGCCTGACATTTTTGGTATCAGGGCTTAAGCTGGGATAAGTACAATTTCTTTGATCACACTCGAGTCTAGGCACATTGTTCTGTGTTATGTGTGCTTGACTATGTGACTACGTGCTGCATATTTCTGTGTTATATGCTATCTATGCCGTATCTGTTCTGTTTTTCTTGATCTTGTTGAGTGTTTTCGTAGATGCCGCCTAGATATCGTGGTAGAGGTAGGGGGCAGTTTGAGGAATCATCGGGTCAGAACGAGGATAGGCGTAGTGCTCGCAGTCATACACGTGTTATTGATGAGGAGGAGGAAGTTGGTGACTTGCCTCCCCCGGTGGAGCGGATGGACGTAGTGATCGCTCGATTTCAGAGGATGAACCCTCCAGTCTTCAATGGTGATGAGTCCAGTGAGGATGCGGACTCGTGGCTCCGGAACGTCATCTTTCTTTTCGATCGATGTCAGTATGATGATGAGCTCCGCTTGAGTTTAGTGACTCTTCTTCTTAGGAAGGCCGCAGAGTGCTGGTGGCGAGGCGCTTTTAGTACTTTAGAGGAGACCGGTGTTGGGATCTCTTGGAACAGTTTTTGTGAGACCTTCCAGCACGAGTATGTACCCGAGTCTTATGTGAACGCCCGGGAGCGGGAGTTCGACCATCTGGAGCAGGGTTCCATGACTGTTCGGGAGTACGCTAGGAAGTTCTCTTCTCTGTAGGCATACGTTCCCCATGTTTCTGGTCGGGAGAGGGCCAAGCGGACTCGATTTCTTGAGGGCTTGAATGAAGAGTTGTATCAGATGGTTTTGACTAGTAAGCCCAAGACTTACGCTGAGGCTGTGGACAGTGCCATTGACATTGAGGAAGGTTTGCGTAGCCGTCGTGCTCGTCGGCAACAGGCACCGCAGAGTGGTCGTCCTGCTATTCAGGGAGCGCAGTCTTCTCAGTCCTCCCAGTCAGCCTACCAGCCCCAGCAGCAGCAGCAGCAGTCACAGGTGGCTCAGCAGTCTGGCCGTCAGAGGTTTCGACCCCGAGGTCAGCAGTTCAAGAATAAGTCGGGTTCTGGCTCTTCTGGTTCAGGCATTTCGAGTAGCGGTGGATCTAGGACTGAGTTTTGTGGCTTTTGCGGTGGAAAGCATCCTTCCACGCAGTGTGTTGGTGTGCAGGGTTCCTGCAACCTTTGTTGTCAGTACGGGCATTTTGCGAGAGTGTGTCCGTCAGCTGGATCACAGCAGACCGTGGCCCAGCCTCAGGGTCGTGGGGGTCATTCTATGGGCCGTTCTCAGTAGTTTCAGCAGCCTCGATTGGGTGAGACTCAGTTTAGGCCGTTTCAGCAGCCTGGCCCTTCGCGCTTTGGGCAGTCGTCTCAGCCTTTCTTCTCAGGACCCCAGCATGCTCAGGTTAACGCCATTACGAGGGAGCAGGCCGAGGAGACACCGAGCCGAGTGATTGGAGGTACATGTCTTGTCTTTGACTTTCCTGCTCGTGTGTTGTTTGACACCGGTGCATCGCATTCGTTTATTTCTGATTCGTTTGTTGTTGAGCATGGTCTGTGTACCATTCCTTTGCGCGATGCCGTTTTTGTTTCTACCCCTGGGGTGTGAGCCTGTTATCCTAGGAGGTTTTGCTGGATGGCATGTTGCGGTTTGGTGAGCATGTCCTGTTAGCGAACTTGATCCATTTGATGCTTCGGGATTTCGATTGCATAGTTGGGATGGATGTGCTGTCCAACTATAGGGCCTCCGTGGATTGCTTCCATGGAATTGTGCGTTTTAGGCCTATGTCTGGCGAGAAGTGGGATTTCTACGGCCAAGATTCTAGATCGAAGATCCCGTTGATCTTCGTTCCGGGTACCATCATCTGAGAGTGAGAGAGCAAGATGTCTCTAAGACTGCGTTTCGTACAAGGTACGGACACTTTGAGTTCTTAGTGATGCCGTTTGGTTTGACCAACTCACCTGTAGTCTTTATGGATTTGATGAACCGAGTTTTCCGTGAGTTTATTGATCAGTTTGTGATCGTGTTCATCGACGACATCTTAGTCTATTCGAAGACTCATTTGGAGCACAAAGTGCATTTGCGGATTGTCCTTCAGACGCTGAGAGACCAGCAGTTGTATGCAAAGTTTTCCAAGTGCGAGTTCTGGTTGGATCGCGTCGTGTTCTTGGGACATGTGATTTCAGCCGAGGAGATTTCGATGGATCCTAGCAAGGTTGATGCCGTTCTGAACTGGGAGCGTCACAGGAATGTTTCCGAGATTCGCAGTTTCTTGGGTCTGGCGGGCTATTATCGTCGCTTCATTGAGGGATTCTCAAGTATAGCAAAGCCGATGACTCAATTAACGCCGAAGGACAAGAGATTTGTATGGAATGAGAAGTTCAAGAATGCTTTTCAACTGCTCAAGGAAAAGTTTACTAGTGCGCCTGTGTTGGCTCTGCCGTTCGGTTCAGGTGGTTTTGTTGTTTGTTCTGACGCTTCTCTCAATGGATTGGGTTGTGTGTTGATGCAAAATGGTCGAGTCATTGCGTACGCCTCGCGGCAGTTGAAACCGCACGAGACTCGTTACCCAGTCCATGATTTGGAGTTAGCAGCGGTGGTCTTTGTGCTGAAGATCTGGCGTCACTACCTGTATGGCGAGCAGTTTGTGGTGTACTCCGACCACAAGAGTTCGCAATATCTGTTTTCGCAGCCCGACTTGAACATGAGACAACGTCGGTGGATGGAGCTGCAAAAAGATTTTGATTGTGAGATTAAGTACCAGCCTGGGAAGTCGAACGTAGTGGCCGAGCGGCAGTTGAAACCGCACGAGACTCGTTACCCAGTCCATGATTTGGAGTTAGCAGCGGTGGTCTTTGTGCTGAAGATCTGGCGTCACTACCTGTATGGCGAGCAGTTTGTGGTGTACTCCGACCACAAGAGTTCGCAATATCTGTTTTCGCAGCCCGACTTGAACATGAGACAACGTCGGTGGATGGAGCTGCAAAAAGATTTTGATTGTGAGATTAAGTACCAGCCTGGGAAGTCGAACGTAGTGGCCGATGCTTTGAGCAGGAAGGCTAGTGAGATGCTTGCTTCGTTGTACATCTCTAAGGATCAGGAGCATCTTAACACTACGGGTTGGAGATTTTACCCGGCTAAGGATTATGTGATGGCTTCTTCTTTCCAAGTGGAGCCACAGATTGTTTCTACCATTCGAGCAGCTCAAAGGACCGATCCGTCTATCCACGAGTTGAAGTTGAAGGTCAGGGCTGTCGAACTTGTGGACTATTCTGTCTCTTCTGATAGTTGTTTGCGTTTTCGGGGCAGGTTGGTTGTGCCCAATTTGATTGATTTGAAGGAGGAGATCCTTCGGGAAGCGCACTGTAGCAGACATAGTGTCCATCCTGGTGCACGGAAGATGTACCATGCTTTGACGCCGCACTTTTGGTGGGCTGGCCTAAAGAGCGACGTTGCTGGTTTTGTTGCTCGTTGCTTGAATTGTCAGATGGTTAAGGCCGAAAGGATGAGACCTGGTGGTCTGTTGCAGAGTTTGGAAGTGCCCCAATGGAATTGGGAGCACATTGATATGGATTTCGTGATGCATCTACCTCGTTCCAGCAGAGGATGCGATGCTATTTGGGTGGTTATAGACCGTCTGTCAAAGTCTGCACATTTTATTCCATATGGAATGACCTTCTTGTTGAAGAAGATGGCGAAGCTGTACGTTGATTTTGTCGTTAGACTGCAAGGTGTGCCCGTTTCAATCGTTTTTTACCGAGATCCGAGGTTTACTTCCAGGTTTTGGAAGAGTTTTCAAGCAGCTTTGGGTACCAGATTGGCTATGAGCACCGCGTATCACCCCCAGACAGATGGCCAATCTGAGCGAACTATCCAGACGTTAGAGGATATTTTGCGAGCTGTTGTGTTGGATTTTGGAGGTTGCTGGCAAGACGCGTTGTCTTTGGTTGAGTTTTCCTACAATAACAGCTACCATGTGACGATTGGTATGGTGCCTTTTGAGGCTTTGTATGGCAGGAAGTGCAGATCGTCGGTGTATTGGGAAGAAGTGGGGGAGAAGCAGCTATCTGCCCCTGACTTTGTGCAGCAAATGAAAGATCATGTGGATCTTATTAGACAGCGGATGAAGGCTGCCCAAGATCGCCAAGCCAGTTATGCAAATAAGAGGCGTCGACCTCTTGAGTTTCAGGTTGGTGATCGTGTATTTCTCAAAGTTTCTCCGTTTCGCAGTGTGATGCGCTTTGGACACAAGGGAAAGTTAGCCCCTCGTTACGTCGGACCGTATGAGATTGTTGAGAGGATTGGCCCTTTAGCGTATCGGCTGTTGTTGCCGTCAGAGTTGTCTTCTCTTCATGACGTCTTCCATGTTTCCATGTTGAGGAAGTATGAGCCAGATCCGTCTCATGTGCTTAGAACTGACGAGGTGGAGCTAGATCAGTCGTTGAGTTATCAAGAATATCCTTTGCAGATCCTTGGCAGAAAAGAGAAACAGTTGAGGAATAAGACCATTCCGTTGGTAATGGTGCAGTGGAGCAAACATGGAAAGGAAGAAACTACTTGGGAGCTGAAAGAAAAGATGCAACGCGAGTGGCCGCATCTGTTTGAGTAGCTGTTGAGCTAAATTTCCAGTAGTTTGTAGCTTTTGGTTGTATTTCTTCCCTAGTTATTGTTATATGTTTGCTCAGTTATCTTGAACTCTTGACCTTGTGTTGGGCGAGTTCTGTTTGTATCTTGCTGTTGTTGTGTTGTTGTGCCAGAATTTTTGTTTGATTAGATGCAACGCGAGTGGCCGCATCTGTTTGAGTAGCTGTTGAGCTAAATTTCCAGTAGTTTGTAGCTTTTGGTTGTATTTCTTCCCTAGTTATTGTTATATGTTTGCTCAGTTATCTTGAACTCTTGACCTTGTGTTGGGCGAGTTCTGTTTGTATCTTGCTGTTGTTGTGTTGTTGTGCCAGAATTTTTGTTTGATTTCGGGGACGAAATCCTTTTAGTGGGGGAGAAATGTGAGACCTGGATTTGTGTTTAAGATTAATCGTGAGAATTAATCGGTGCTTAGAGATTCTTGGTGGCTTAAGATCTCTGTTTGAATGTTTAAGTTGTGTTTTTGGGTCGAATTCCTCACCTAGAGCAATTCTGGAAGTTTTCGTGTTTTGGGTTTAAAAGCTGGTTTTATTGAGAAAGCTGGTCGAATTGTAAAATCCAGTCGTAGCGTGTTTTGGCACGAGATCCCTAAACGCCGTCGTTTTAGTGAAAGCTGGATGCATTTGTGTTAAGTGAGAGCTGGTACCGTGTTGTATCCAGCCGTTGCATTTGTGTATTTGGCATTAAGGTCAAAACGACAACGTTTGGATTAGTTGGAGCGACGTCGTTTTGGTGTAGTTCTGGTGTGAGATCTGGTCACGTGTGTTCCTAATGGTTGTCCAGTCGAAGCAGATGTCAACGCGGGTCAACATTCCTGTAGCGTGAGAAGGAAACGTCGTCGTTTGGATGTTGCGACTGGTTGTCCAGCTGCGAGAGATTTGTTCGCTACTGTAGCTTGCAGCTGGTAGAGGTTACTGTAGCTTGCAGCTGGTATTGCGCGAGAGCGACTGGATGACGTCAGCAGTGCGACGCCTTTGATTAGTTGCAACGCTGCGTTTTATATGTTGCGGCTGGTACCAGCTTTTGGAGATTTCCCGCGATGTTTAAACCAGTCGTCTGGTTGTCCAGCTTTTGGTTTAGAACCAGTCGTAGGTAGTGTTCTACGACGTCGTTTTGATTTATGTTGTTTGAGATTTCAGCAGCTGGTTTTGTTGCTTCTGCTGGTTTTATTTGTTGTTTGTGCCTGCTGGTTATGTCGGTGGATAATTTAACCAGCTTTTGCGAGATGTATATAAGAAAGACTTGGTCTTCGATTTGAGATACCAGATTCCATACTTAGAATATTTTCCCCGATTGTGTTCTTCGCTTCGAACCCTAGTTTACTGTTCACCGTAGGTTTTTTCTGGCAATTCCCATCGTTTCCGCCCGTTGTTTGATACGTTCGAGGTAGCGTTGGACTCCTCTTGCGAAGCTCTATCATTCTATACCACTTTTGGAGGCTGTGGTTGGCTAGTTGAGGAACGCGAAGTTGCTGCCCGTTTGTGCGTTTTGTGGTGCAGGTAGAACTTCGTTCCCTTGTGATGAGATCTTGTTCCTAGCCTTGGTTTAAGCTTCTAGTATGTTGTCTTGGTAGTAATTGTGTTGGTAGAGCGTGGCTCCAAGCCGTGAGCTTCTGTAGTTGGCCGTGAGTTTTGTGCAGCTTTTGAGATATGTGTGTTGTGTATTTAGCAGGTTGCTATCCAGATCTCTCGGGCCTGTTTTGTAGTAATTGTGGCTGCTGGGATGTTTCGGTGAACTTATCTGTGTATTGCTTGCTGAGCATTGGTGTCTATGCTAGCTGTTTCATGTGAATTGCATACACGCATTTGTTCACGCATATTTCAGATCCCTTGTGTATCGTATTTTGCAGCCATTGTTCGTATCTTGTATTGCTGTTGTTGATTCTTACCAGGATGCGAGGGCGAGCGGCAATACCGCACTCTCATCTCCCTCCTGGGATCGTTAGCCACCATGCGCCGAGTGGTTAACTACCACAGTTCATGGGCGAGGCAACGGCAGGTTGAGTTGTTTGATGCATCTGGTATTTGGGTGTTGTATCACGGCGAGTGGCTCATTACCACACTGTGAACACACCCCGTGGCCACTTTTGTTGCAGATTCTTGGAGCTGTGCTTGAGTTCCTTAGCTCCCTTGGTGGTCGAGGCTTCTGTTGTTATCCGGTGTCTCATGCATAGCATCTGCATTTTATCTTATGCATTCTTTTAGCTTTATCTGTTGCTCTCCGTACTGGGGTTTGACCCCATGTCCCTCTGGGGCTTGGTTTGTTTCCTTGTTTGTGTTGTTTTCAGGGAACCCAGGTTTTACAGCTTGTCGTGGTTATAACCCAGCTGGTGGTGCCCCAGGAGGTGGTTAGCGCGTCCCAGTTGCGTATAGCATATTTATATATATGTATCAGTTAGCTAGGGGGATGCCCTACGCTTCGTTATTGTATCCCGTAGTTGGAGTCTGATACATGTGGTTGTTGTTGTTGTATGCTATACTGTTGGTTGTTTTTTTATAAACTGGGATATATTTTGAGTATTGTTCTATTTTAAATTATATTGTTTTAAACCGTCAGGCCAAAAGCGAAAATTTTACCCGCTTTTTGATAGCTTCCTCATGTGTTTGTATGATTTTACTCTGTTTAGAGCACGAGGCCTGACAGTTCAGCTGGTCCATGAGTGAGGCAGCTGTTGCAGTCCCAGTCGTGGGTTCTCAGCTATATAAATATTCTATATCGAGTCTGATACCACTACATGTTCAGCTCGGAACCCGAAGTAAAACTTCTCTTAAAAATGATACTAATAGGCCTCCATCTTGGCTCTACTGGACCACTACCAGTTCGGGAGAGCATCTTGCTAACCAGACACGGCACCTCGGGATCTCGGTGCATGGAAGGTATAGCATCCCGACCTAGCGACATAACAAGTGATATGGATTCTGGTCGGACCTCCGTAATGACCCCACATAAGAAACTTGGCCCTCTTGATTAATCCATGATGAGTGCACTAACAAATACTGAAGAAACCATCCCTACCTGCAGATGGTAGGTGAAAGTACATGTCAGGCCCACTCCAATTTATAATTACCCAGACAAGTACGTCCAACCACTTTGCTTACCTATAAATACCCAGGTAGATCCTCCTTTTTATTCATTCAGTAACTTTATTTCTTGTACTCTATACATACTGTCAGGCCCCGTACTAATCAACAAAGATTAACAACTTAAATATGCACATAATGGCGGAAGCATAAAATAGGGCTTAAAAATTTTTGAATAATTTTGGGTCTGATCCAATAAAACATCCATTCAAACTATTCATAATCAAAATAAGATTTGACTCAAAATCCAAATCACAACAGGTAACAATTACAATACAACAAAGATCCCCCAAATACATATAACCTCAGGGCATTCCCTGGATCAATACATAAAGGAAATGGGGATCGACCAGCTGGGGTTCCAGTCTGTCCAACTTGATTACCCGATGATCCTGCAAATGGGAAACACAGACCCAAACAACACAAAAGCAGGAAAAAGAATACGAGGTCAAGCCTCAGTACGAAGAGCACTAATATAACATCAAATCATAAACATGCAGTATTCTAAGTCATGAATGCATGCGGCTATCAAAGAAATCGGTCATCAAGGCCTGCTAATCAGCTGGCGGTAATCTCTGTCGAGCCTCTATACCCGCACAGTGTATCAACCGAGGAAATCATCGATCCGTGATCTTCAAGCCCTTCAGCCATCACAGCTCGGTGGTCTTCAGACACAACTAATCAGTCGGTCACCACTCCGATGATAGCGTTGGACCTTTCAGGCACGACACATCTGTCTGCCGGTCACAACGTGGCTCTAACTCAGGTTCTCAATCGATCATAGGCTCAATATGTATGCATGAATGCCAAGAAATTCAAATCAGATTTCAACATGCATAAATTACGTAAACAGAGCATATTAATTCAATCAGGCTGTTCACATAACACAAAATCACATAGCACAAATATCATGCCTCAAAATACTAACACGCTTATGCTCAAAGCTGTTAACAAAAGCTCACTCGTACCTCTGAACTCAAATTCTACCTCAACAGATCATACTCGGGCACGGAAACTTCAATTTTCTCAATTGGCTTCCTCGCTGGTCTCAACAACCATAGCAGGAACTATCTCAAAATCCAGAAGAACCAAAGAACGTTCAGGTCAGATCTCTCGATCAGCTTCAAATGAACAGACTCTTTGCGCTTCACCTCTAACGTCGAATCAGGCTTCCTAACTGGTATCAATCGATAGGCCTAAGCACTACGAGATCAGCGCCACCAGTTTTGCTCCAAAAAACGACAGAAATAAACGACAATCTACCGGAGAATTGTTCGAATGAATAGTAATTATCGAGGGTTTCACTGGATAATACGATAAGAACTGTCGGGTTCAAAATATGCTAAGTGTTGAGCACCACTTGATATATAATCCTCGAGTCAAAGCTACTGTTTTAAAAATTCAGATCTCTGCTTACACTAAGGAAAAAGTCCTCTCAAAGCTGAATCCAGCGTTCTCCCTCTGCTGGTTCTGTTGATACGGTTCAGACATCAAAACGTGCTACTAACTCATACAGCAAACGACGTCGTACCAACTAATCAAAACAATGTAGCAGAGCTTCCGTAGTTGAAACAAGTCTCTCGCTAGCAACATCTGAACGCTAACAACAACAGTCAACTCAGTTGTGTTGACTAACACGTGGCACCTTCTCGCACCCGCGCGCTAACGCGAACAGCTGCCTCTCGCTATACTCTCACATCTGCGTTGACTAGCGTTGACATCTGATCACGCTACAACTGAATACCAACATCTGAATGCCCGCTAAACCTAGCGCAAGAACGCTGCTGGCCTATCTTCTCCCAGCGATGAACCTCAAATCTGAATTACCACTGTAATCACTTCCCGATAGGAAAATGCAACTACTGAACTCCAAATTTGACGCAGATTTCACTCGATCACCAACTTCTCACAGCTGATCACTCTACGTCTAAATTTGAGCACCCAGAAATCACAATTTCCATGACAAATATTGATTCAAGATCTGATTAACCATTAAATCTTACTTAGCAAATTTCTAGTCCTCACACTCTCCCCCACTAGAAATCAATTTCGTCCTCGAAATCACTCACGGTCTCAGATCCAAAATCAACCATCACAACAACAAGATAGCTTATTCACAACACAATATACTAGACACCATTCCTAATACATCCATTCCATACTGCCTAGTAAAACTCATTACTAACCAGAATCTTAATTCAGCAGTAAAATCACTTAAATCACGAAATCAATCAAGCTAGAAGTTACCTGAAACGCTGCTGTCATAGCTCAAACAGATGATTCCACTCTTGTCTCATCTTTTCCCCAACTTCCCAGGTAGCTTCTTCACGCCCATGCTTGCTCCATTGGACCATCACCAACGGTATAACCTTATTCCTCAGCTTCTTCTCCTTCCTGTCCAGAATCTGCACTGGATATTCAACATAGCTCAAGGTCTGGTCCAGCTCTACTTCATCAGTCCTCAGCACATGGGATGGATCTGATTTTTCTCAACATTGACACATGAAACACATCATGCATCGCTGCTAACGCATCAGGCAGCTTCAATCTATAATCCCTATCCAATCCGCTCAACAATATCAAAGGGACCAACGAATCTAGGAGCTAACTTACCCTTAAATCTGAATCTGATCACACTCTTGAAAGGAGAAATCTTAAGGAACACTCTATCGCCAACCTCAAATTCTAATGGTCTGCGTCGCTTATTAGCATAGCTAGCATAACGGTCTTGGGCAGCTCTCATCCTACTCCGAATCAATTCAATCTGGTCTTTCATGTGCTGCACAAACTCAGGAGTAGAAAGCTGTCTTTCACCAACTTCTTCCCAATAAATCGGAGATCTACACTTGCGACCATATAAAGCTTGAAACGGAGCCATTCCAATGGTCACTTGGTAGCTGTTGTTGTAAGAAAACTCAACTAAGGATAAAGCATCCTGCCAGCCACCACTCAAATCCATCACAACCGCACGCAGCATATCTTCTAAAGTCTTAATGGTCCTCTCTGATTGGCCATCTGTCTGGGGATAATAAGTAGTGCTCATCGCCAATCTCGAACCCATCGCTGCTTGCCAACTCTTCCAAAATCGAGAGGTTCTGGGATCCCGATCTGACACTATCGAAACTTCTAAAGTCTTAATGGTCCTCTCTGATTGGCCATCTGTCTGGGGATAATAAGTAGTGCTCATCGCCAATCTCGAACCCATCGCTGCTTGCCAACTCTTCCAAAATCGAGAGGTTCTGGGATCCCGATCTGACACTATCGAAACAGGCACTCCATGCAATCTAACCACATGGTCGACATACAACTTGGCCATTTTCTTCATCTAACACTTCACATCATAGGGAATGAAATGGGCTGACTTCGAGAGTCTATCAATTACAACCCAAATCGCATCGCATCCCCTACTCGATTGAGGTGTATGAGTCACAAAATCCATGGCGATGTGCTCCCAATTCCATTGGGGTACTTCTAAACTCTGTAACAATCCACCAGGTCTCATTCTCTCGGCCTTGACCTGCTGGAAATTCAAACATCGAGCAACAAAACCAGAAATGTCGCTCTTCATGCCTTCCCACCAGTAGTGAGACTTCAAAGCATTATACATCTTCTTCTCCCCCGGATGCACGCTATAAAGACTGCAATGCACTTCATTGAGAATAGTCTCTTTCAAATCAATCAAGTTCGGAACCACAAATCTACCACGAAATCTCAAACACCCATCCAAAGCAACAGAGAAATCATCAGGCTGACCATTTTGAGCCTTAATCTTCAATTCATGGATGTATGGATCAATTCTCTGCGCCTATCTAATGTCAATCACAATTTGTGGTTCAACCTGAATCGAAGAAACTATGAAGTACTAATCACTCAGCTGGAATCTCCAACCAGAAGTACTCAATTGCTCGTGGACTCTCGAGATACTCAAGGATGTTAGCATCGTAGGCTGGGCCTTCCTGCTCAAAGCATAGGCTACCAAGTTCATCCGCCCAGGCTGATACTGTATCTCGAAATCAAAATCCTTAAACAACTCCATCCAACGACGTTGCCTCATATTCAAATCTGACTGGGTGAAGATATGTTTCAAACTCTTGTGGTCGGTGTACACCACAAACTGTAACAACCCGTACTTTTCTTAGCGGAATTTATAAGTTTTGGGGTTCAAATGAAAGTCGTAAAATTTTCAAACATCGAACTAATGGATCGTTACTATCTTTCTGGACTGAAGTGAGAAAAATATTGCAATTCACGATGTGAATAAGAATCAGATGTTACAATGGAAAAGCGCAGAAACTAGAAATCTGATAAATCACACAAAATGGTTTATATTCTTCCATAACAAAGTCTGAAACCGATTTCTACAAAATAACTAAACAAGAAATATGTCATGGTGTAAGACGACAGCAAAGCTTTTGTACAATACTATGTAATCCAAAAAGGAACCATGAAATCTGGTACAGAAAGAAAAACGCTGAAGTATGATGTCCACGATAAACACTTCCTTCCCTTCTGTTCATTTCCCTCCAGCTCCTAACTGTTCATTACCTGCACTCAATGAAAACTAGTGAGCCAAAGTCTCAGCAGGTAAAGTATGGAAATAACGAAAGCAAATCACACAATCGTCCAATAGCTAATACATACTGGAGTCTGAAACTTTGAATACGCTCAAGAATAAACAAGCGTAAAACATAACTGTGAAATCTGAAAGTAAATGAAAGCATTTTTCTCTTGTCTAATGATGTTCTGGAATACTTCAAGGTTTTCTGTAATGCTTGAGAAAATGAAAACTGAATAAAGACACTACTTGAATCTGTCAATTGAATCGAATAACTCTTTAAAACGATTCGGAAATGAATGAGGAATCCGAATCTATGTTTTTTGTCTCAATTGAAGAAGTATTGAAGAAGTAAAGGATGAAATCTGTTTTAAATGAACAGTAGAAATCTGAATCATATAGTTGTATCTCAACGAAGAAGAAATAAAACAGATCTCTGTTGGTCAACCAGATGTCAACACAACTAATGAGTGACGTCATCAGATCTTACCCAACTTAAACGAGTAAATCAGATGTCATGCTACTAATGAATAAACCAGATGTCAACGATTAATTCAGATGTCAACAATTTATTAAAGGAACCTGCTCTATACCAGATCTCATATATAAAAGAGAGAAATCTGAATTAAAGGAATAGGTGAAATCTGAATGAACATAAGTATTTCACTCGAAGAAGAAACACTTCAGATCTCATGAACAACGATAGAAATCTGAACTCAACTAAACACGTAAACAGACCTCTACTCTTAGAAATCTGTTTATCATAGAAATTCAACGCTGGTATAAGAACCAGATATCATACTTAACCGTGTGGATAAACATGAATTATCACGGTTACCTTCTTCTGAAGAAATCAAAATATCTTACGAAATTCTGGAAAAGATCGAATAAGCTACTTGTGAGCTACTTCGAAGAATAACTCACTGGAAAACTCAAGAATTCAATGAACGAACATCATTAAACCATTTTCTAAAACATCTTTGGATCAAAATTACAGTAAACATAACTTTTGTAAAAACAGAGCATAAACTTTCTGGTTTTCTTGAAGAACAGCCGTAGCTATCTTCCTTTTCTTTAAAACATACTTAATCATAAGAAAACAGAATTGAATATATGCTTTCTATTGAGTGAGCAAGAAACAGAGTTTACTTTCCTGAAATCTTTAACACAACAACAGCAGCAAATCCAGCAAACCTCTACGCACCGCCTGTTTCTTTTAAAAACTTTGAATTAAAAGCATAAACCATAACTCAATTCTGAAAACATTTTCGTTAAACATTCCTTAGAGCAGTGATTAAAATCACACTTGTGCTCTTCATTCATTTACTGAAAATTATGACAACACTTTAAACATTTGGTCCATTTCGTTTGATCAAACTTCTGATATCAGTCTTAGCATTATGGCTCATTATTGAAGGGGTATATAGATCCGTCGATCCATAATCCTTATCCTTCCTTGGTTTTGAAGGGGTATACAGTCCGTCGACCGTAATCCTGATCCTTCCTGGGGACCCTTTTTGTTGTCATAACTTAAAACATTTCTTAAAACATTCTGCTCTTTCTTTCTTTCGTGAAATCTGTTTTCTTTCCTTTGTACGTTTACTGGTTTTCTATTGTCTAATGATGTTCTGGAATACTTCAAGGTTTTCTGTAATGCTTGCGAAAATGAAAACTGAATAAAGACACTACTTGAATCTGTCAATTGAATCGAATAACTCTTTAAAACGATTCGGAAATGAATGAGGAATCCGAATCTATGTTTTTTGTCTCAATTGAAGAAGTATTGAAGAAGTAAAGGATGAAATCTGTTTTAAATGAACAGTAGAAATCTGAATCATATAGATGTATCTCAACGAAGAA
>KV015038.1:109065-127827 GCA_001598015.1 Dorcoceras hygrometricum | reverse complement strand
AATATGCATCTGCTGAATTTAAGAAAGCAAAGCATCTGCTGAATATGCATCTGCTGAATTTAAGAAAGCAATGCATCTGCTGAATATGCATCTGCTGAAATTTATAAAAAGCAATGCATCTGCTGAATACTAATAGCTGATGAACAAACTATCAATTGACGAACGAACTATCAGCTGCTGAACAATAAAATATACAACAGCTGAACATGAAATAGTGCGTCTGCTGATCGCAACTACTGAACTCAAACAATGCAATAGCTGAAATCTATACTTAGAATATTTTCGACAAAGCAATATCAGTAGTGGTATAAGAACCAGCTTTCAGACTTAACCAGGTGAATGACGATGGTTTTCCTTTGTCTGAAGAATTCAAAATATCTAAAGAAATTTATGGAAATGATCGAATAAGCTACTTGTAAGCTACTTCGATGGAATTTCTGAAGAAAACTCAAGAACTAACTAAAAGAACATCATCAAACCATTTTCTGTAAACTTTCTAGATCCAAAAATACAGTAAAACGCAACCTTCATAAAACAGAGCATGAACTTTCTGGTTTTTGAAGAACAGCCGAAGCCATCTTCCTTTCTTTAAAATCTCATATAAACATGCAAACAGAATTGAATATATATGCTTTCACTGAGTGAGCAAGAAACAGAGTTTACTTGCCTGAATTCTTGAACAAAAATCACGGTAGAAATCCAGCAACTCCTAACGCACCGCCTGTTTCCTTTAAAACACTTTAAAAGTATTTTGTTCGGCTTGTTGAGAGAGAGCACCGCTTCTAAATGATTTGATTTGAAGATAATGATGCATGAGCAACTTATCATCCTATTTATATGATTTAGAATGCCTACTGAAGGGAAACACGTTTAGTCGATATGTCCAAAAATCCATTATAAGCGTGCTCTGTTTTTCAAAATAAAAATGATGCATATGGAAACCGAACCATTTTAGTTAAAACAAAAGGATTCGATTGGCTTGCTGGAACCACTAGACATCTACTGTTATTGCATTCTAAAATCTGGTTATAAACCCAAGATATAAGAATAGGTTGATCATCACGTAAGACATGAAATCTGAAACTGAATCTATTCATGGATCGAAATAATATAGCATTGTAATCCCTCAATCTCATATCTTTATAGTTTGTGGCCTCTAAAATATATGGGCATTACAGTTGAAGTGACAATTTTCTCGTGAAATTGGTCGAAGCCAGGCGCCTAGACGCCAGCAAGGTACTGTTCAGAACATTCTATGAATGTTTTTATTCAATGTATAGGTGTATTGACAGTTCCCGGGCTTCAACTTTTAAATCTTCCGCTGCGCCCCGGGAGCGGGATCCGGATCCGCCGCTGCGTCAACACTCTATACTGAAATCAATCTCGCGTCTCGGAGGAAATCCAGGAATCTCATCCGGAAACACATCTAGGAACTCTTGAGCAATCGGAACATCGCTCAACTCCACTCTCGACTCATGGAAAACGTCTAGGGCATAGATCATAAACCCTGAATTCTCTAGCGACAACAAACTAAACATCTCCATGGCAGATACTAGAGGAATCTTAGGTCGCGAATAAGTACCATAGAACTCCCATTTCTCTCCAGATCGAGGCCTAAACCTGACCACACCATGTAAACAATCAACGGTCGCTCTATTTTCAATCAGCACATCCATACCCAAAATACAATCAAAATCTCTAATTCCCAAAACAATCAGATGGGTCACCAAAACATGCTCATCAAACCTAATCAGACAATCCAACACCACCTCTCGAGACAACAGACTCACACCAGCCATGGTGGACACGGAGACAACATCACACAGTGGGGAAGAACTCAACCCACGCTCATGCACAAACAACTCAGAAATTAAGGAGTGTGATGCTCCAGTGTCAATCAAAACTCGTGCAGGAAAATCAAAAATAAAGCATGTACCTGCAATCACTCCCGTACGTATCTCATCAGCCTGTTCTCTCGTCAAGGCATTCGCCTGGGCCTGTTGCGGTCCCAAAAACTGAGGTCTCGAGGGTACTCTAAACCTAGAAGGCTCATGAGGTTGGAATCCCGAACGTTGAGACGGAACAAAAGGTTGCTGTCGTTGCGAAGAACCACCAGCGGAACCTTGCTGTGACTGACTCAAAGACTGCCCTCCCATCAAAGGACACACTCTAGAAAAATGTCCCGGTTTTCCACAGAGATGACAAAGACCTCGAACTTCACGACACTATGAAGTCTCATGCTTCCCTCCGCTCTGTCCACAGAATACGCTGCCAGAACTACTGCCACCAGAACTCACAGAACCAGAGGAACTCGAATGCGCCTTCTTCTTAAACTGTTTGCCTCCTGGCTTGAACCTCTGACGATTCGATTGCTGCGACCTCTGAGGAGAATGAAAAATTGCGACACATCTTGCACCGGTTGAAAAGTGCGCCCCACTGACGGCTGAACCGGAGCCTGTGCCTCCAAAAAAACTCTCCTCAATATCTACAACCTGATCCACGGCCTCAGCATAAGTCGCAGGTGAACCAGACAACACCATCCGGGACAAATCAGGCCTCAAACCCTTCAGGAACTTATTCCCTTAGTCCTCTCCTGATTAGCTACATGGGGAACATACATCAAAAGCGAAGAGAACTATCTGGCATACTCGGCTACCTTCATATTCCCTTGCTTCAGGTTGTCAAACTCTCGCTCACGACTGTTGTAGTAGGACTCTGGGGTATACTCCTGTCGGAACGCTGCACAGAATTTCTCCCAAGTAATCATAGACCCACTCTCTCGCAAGATACGGGAAGTACCTCTCCACCAGCGCTGCACGTTATCTCTCAACTGCAACACCGCTAGCTTCAACCTCTTCTAGGGGACGTACTCCAAGGTATCAAACAATTCTTCCATCTGAACTAGCCAACCCTCGGCCAACAAATCTCCCTCGGCGCCCGCGAACGTAGGGGGATTCATCCACTGAAACCTCGCTAGAACTAACTCCATCTCGCCAATCTATCTAGTCACCTCCTCCACCTCTGCCTGTTCTCTCGACGATGCAAAGGGATATTCTGCTGAATGCCCTCATCACTATCCGAGGCCCTAGACTCCTCAGCTGAACGTCTAGCAGTCCTACCTCTACCTCTCCTCGGCGGCATCTAAACAAATCTTAGGGTAAGGATTAGCAGCAGAAAATCACAGAGGCATGCAAAATTATCACATAAGTCACAGAGTCAATCAAAATCAAATCCAAACTCTGTGCCTAGACTCAAGTGTGATCAAAGGAAAAATGAGCTTATCCCAGTTTAAGCTCTGATACAAAAAATGTCAGGCCCCGTACTAATCAACAAAGATTAACAACTTAAATATGCACATAATGGTGGAAGCATAAAATAGGGCTTAAAAATTTTCGAATAATTTTGGGCCTAGTCCAATAAAACATCCATTCAAACTATTCATAATCAAAATAAGATTTGACTCAAAATAAAAATCACAACAGGTAACAATTACAATACAACAAAGTTCCCCCAAATACATGTAACCTCACGGCATTCCCTAGATCAATACATAAAGGAAATGGGGATCGACCAGCGGGGGTTCCAGTCTATCCAGCTTGATTACCTGATGATCCTGCAAATGGGCAACACAGACCCAAACAACACAAAAGCAGGAAAAGAATACGAGGTCAAGCCTCAGTCCGAAGAGCACTAATATAACAGCAAATCATAAACATGCAGTATTCAAAGTCATGAATGCATGCGGCTGTCAAAGAAATCGGTCATCAAGGCCTGCTAATCAGCTGGCGGTAATCTCTGTCGAGCCTCTATACCGGCATAGAGTATCAACCGGGGAAATCATCGGTCCGTGATCTTCAGGCCCGTCAGCCATCACAGCTCGGTGGTCTTCAGACACAACAAATCAGTCGGTCACCACTCCGATGATAGCGTTGGACCTTTCAGGCACGACACATCTGTCTGCCAGTCACAACGTGGCTCTAACTCAGGTTCTCAATCGATCATAGGCTCAATATATATGCATGAATGCCAAGAAATTCAAATCTGATTTCAACATGCATAAATTACGTAAACAGAGCATATCAATTCAATCAGGTTGTTCACGTAAACACAAAATCACATAGCACAAATATCATGCCTCAAAATACTAACACGCTTATGCTCAAAGCTGTTAACAAAAGCTCACTCGTACCTCTGAACTCAAATTCTACCTCAACAGATCTTACTCGGGCACGACAACTTCAATTTGCTCAATTGGCTTCTCACATGTCTCAACAACCACAGCAGGAACTACCTCAAAATCCATAAGAACCAAAGAACGATCAGGTCAGATCTCTCGAGCAACTTCAAACGAACAGACTCTTTGCGCTTCACCTCTAACGTCGAATCAGGCTTCCTAACTAGTATCAATCGATAGCCCTAAGCACTACGAGCTCAGCGCCACCAGTTTTGATCCAAACAACGACAGAAATCAACGGCAATCTACCGGAGAAGTGTTCGAATGAACAGTAATTATCGAGGGTTTCACTAGAGAAGAAGATAAGAATTGTCGGGTTCAAAATACGCTAAGTGTTGAGCAGCACATGGTATACAATCCTCGAGTTAAAGCTACTGTTTTAAAAATTCAGATCTCTGCTTACACTAAGGCAAAAATCCTCTCAAATCTGAATCCAGCGTTCTCCCTCTGCTGGTTTTGTTGATACCGTTCAGACATCAAAACGCGCTACTAACTCATACAGCAAAAGACGTCGCACCAACTAATCAAAACGACGTAGCCGAGCTTCCACAGTTGCAACAGGTCTCTCGCTAGCAACATCTAAACGCTAACAACAACAGTCAACTCAGCTGTGTTGACTAACACGTGGCACCTTCTCGCACCCGATCGCTAACGTGAACAGCTGCATCTCGCTATACTCTCACATCTGCGTTGACTAGCGTTGACATCTGATCACACTACTACTGAATACCAACATCTGAATGCCCGCTAAACCTAGCGTAAGAACTTTGCTGGCCTATCTTCTCCCAGCGATGAACCTCAAATCTGAATTACCACTGGAATCACTTCCCGATAGGAAAATGCAACTACTGAACTCCAAATTTGACGCAGATTTCAATCGATCACCAACTTCTCATAGCTCATCACTCTACGTCTAAATCTGAGCACCAGAAATCATGATTTCCGTGACAAATCTTAATTCAAGATCTGATTAACCATTAAATATTACTTAGAAAATTTCTAGTCCTCACACATACTCTTTGTCTCCAAACACTTACTCTAACTTAAGCATCGGAGGGCCTTCGTCGGGACACCTCCCGACGCCCTTTGACTAGTTTTTGTGTTCGCAGGATATTATTAGTGAAGCATCACCCGATCTCCCGAGCTCAAATTAGTCGACCTCCCGACTTGATAAATCTCACGTGACGGTAGCTCATTGGCTGGACGAAATTCGGTTATATAAAATTGGCGTCGTATGTGTGAAATGAGAAAGAAAAGAAGATAATATGCCGCCTAGGATAAGTAGACTTCAGGAAACGGGAGAAACAATTCGCACTGAGAATATCTCCCAAGGATGCGAGACCCTCCACTTACTGCCACCCAGATAGCTCAGTTGGTGGCTGTAGAACAAATATTAGCCGACCGACCTGGGGCAAATCCCCTGCCTGATCAACAAGCCGAGGAAATCAAGGGACTTCGGGAAGAAGTTGCTCGCTTGAGGGAAACGAGGGCTACTGAACCACCACCTCCACCAGCTCGGGCGACACCTTTCTCAACCAAGGTATTGGTGGCCGAGCTCCCTCAGCATTTCAAATTCCCAAACGTAGGAGAGTACGATGGGATGGGAGATCCCGAAGAACACTTGTCTCGATTCGAGAATGCTGCCCTCCTCCATCAATACCCTGATCCCATCAAATATCGGGTATTCTTGACCACGTTGGTCCGATCAGCACAGCAATGGTTCAATATCTTGCCCACTGGGAGTATTAAAAACTTTCGAGATTTTTGTCAAGCATTCCTCCACCAGTTTTCTAGTAGTAATAAGCAGCCCATGACGACGTTGAACATTTTTAATTTTAATCAGAAGGAAAAAGAGAGCCTTCGGGAGTACATTCGATGCTTTAATAGAACTATTATAGAAGTGTCTTCTGCTACACCTGATCTGCTGATCGGGGCATTCATTCAAGGATTGCGAGGAGGTGACTTTTTCAGATCCTTGGTCAAGAAACCATCGAAAACGTTTGATGAACTCCTCACTAAGGCTGAGAAATACGTCAATGTAGAGGAGGTACAGTCCACGAGGATGAGTGAGAAGAGAATCCCATCTCGACTTGTTAAGGATTTTCGGACGGAAAGGGTCCAACCAAGGTTGGCTAGGCAGGAAGCTCCTCTGTTGGGACAACTGGCTGATCGAACACCTTTGACGATGAGTAAAGCTAGGGATTTGGAGATATCGAGGAAGTGATGGGGCCCCGAGAAACCCAAAATCAGATAAGTTCTGTGATTTTCACAGAGATTGTGGTCATACTACCACAGAATGTCGGCATCTAGATCAGGAATTGGAACGAATCATACAAAATAGTCCTGATGTGTGAAAAATATTAGTGGGGAATGAACCACGTTAGGTGGAGAAGAGGCCTCGGGAAGAAGAACATTGGCGACAAAATAGAAGGAAATCTGGTCGGGGAAACACACCTCGGGTGGGGAGTCGAGCTGTCCTGAGTAGGAGCAACAATCCCCTCAATCCTGGGGCATCATCCAGATGATATCAGGAGGACCCACTGATGGGGATTCCAATCGAGAAAGGAAAGCAAGGTCTCGAAGAATGGAAACCATGGAGATAGAAAGGAAGCACTCTGGGCCCATAATATGTTTTAGACCCGAGGATCTGTCGGCTGACATCGAAACACATAATTATGCTCTGGTTATTCGAGCCATGATCGCTAATTATGAAGTCGCCCATGTATTCGTCGATTTGGGAAGCTCAGTTAACGTATTCTTCAAGGGGGCTGTCGACCAGATGGACCACGGTGAATATCATGTGGAGCCTGTACAGACACCCTTGTTTGGATTCACAGATCACTCCATACATCCTGTAGGGATAGTTCATCTTCCTCTTTCGCTTGGAACTGGAAACAGAGGAAGACCAGAGTTTTTGAGTTCACGATAGTACACACGCCCTATTCTTATAATGTCATTTTGGGAAGATCGGCTATGGCCGCTTTCATGGCAGTAGCCTCAGCTTTGCATCAAGAGATGAAATTCCCGATGGGGGATATTGTGGGTGAAGTAGTGGGAGATCGGAAGATGGCAAGAAAGTGTTATGTGGAAGAGGTTAGGGTTGAGCAGAAAGCTGCTAAAGCTTGGGCTCATGATTATCCAGGAGCGCGGGTCGACAAGAGTGTGAATTTGGTTGATGAAGATTTTCAATTGGCAACCAAGGATGAGGAGGAAGAGGTTGTTCTATGAAGATTCTAAAATTCTCTCGGAGGGCATCCGGATTCAACTAATACAATGCTTGGATAAAAACAAGGACATCTTTGTCTGGTCCCCTTCCGACCTAAAAGGGGTGAAGCGGGAAATCATGGAGCACAAGTTAAATGTCTCCTCAGATGCTCGACCTATTATCCAGAAGAGGAGACACTTGGCCCCGAAAAAGATGTGATCAGGAGTCAGGTCGGGGACCTACTCCAAGCGGGGCATGTGACAGAGGTACATTTTCCCATATGGTTGTCAAATGTAGTACTGGTACCAAAGGCTACGGAAAAATGGAGAATGTGTGTAGATTTCTGCGACCTGAACAAAGCCTGCCCCAAGGACTGTTATCCACTTCCATGATTGACCAACTTGTCGATTCCACTTTCGGTCATGAATTTCTCAGTTTTCTGGACTCTTATCAGGGGTACCACCAAATTCCCCTGGCTGAGGAGGACCAGCAAAAAGTCAGTTTCATCACTATAGATGGGAAATTTTTCTATGTCGTCATGCCTTTTGGGTTGAAGAATGCAGGAGCGACTTATCAAATGCTGATGGATAAGGCGTTCAAACACCAAATCAGGAGGAACATCGAGTTATATGTGGAGCAACTTATCAAATGCTGATGGATAAGGCGTTCAAACACCAAATCGGGAGGAACATCGAGGTATATGTAGATGATATCCTGATAAAGTCAAGGATGGAGGAAAGCTTCATTGCTGATGTTGAAGAACTTTTCGCACGATTTGAGATTACCAGATCAGGATAAACCCTAATAAGTGCGGGTTTGGAGCAAGGATAGGAAATTTTTGGGATATATGGTTACCCGAAGAGGAATTGAAGCCAATCCAGAAAAGGCACAGGAATTGGCCTCAATGTGCTCCCCTCGAAACATACAAGAGGTCCAGAGGTTAACAGGGAGAATAACTGCATTGTCCAGATTCATCTCCCGATCTGCTGATAGGAGCCTCCCTTTCTTTAAAATACTTCACAGGGCGAAGAATTTCGAATGGAATGAGCAAAGAGAAGGAGATTTTTAAGAATTTAAGGAGTATCTGAAAGAATTACCCATACTCAATAAGCCCGAGCTCGGGGAGCCATTGTATGTATATCTCGTTGTTACGCCACAAGATGTTAGCTCGGTTCTTGTACGAGAGGAAGGGCAGAATCACCGACCTGTGTATTTCGTAAGCCATGCCCTCAAAGGTGCTGAAACGAATTATACCACGCAGGAAAAATTATCTCTGGCCCTGGTTGCTCGGCTCCTCAGGCCCTATTTCCTTTCTCATCCTATTGTTGTGCTCACCAACAGTGTGTTAGGACAGATCATTCATCACCCGGACGCCTCAGGAAGACTGGTTAAGTGGGTCACAGAACTTAGTGAATATGATCTTCAATTCAATCCCCGAATAGCTGTAAAGGATCAGGACCTGGTTGACTTCCTGGCAGAGACTACCCATCTCGAGCAAGAAGAGCAGTGGAAAATATATGTGGATAGATCCTCCTGCTCATCGGGGAGCGGTGTCGGAGTGGTCATAATATCTCCTTGGGGCGAGGAAACAAGCATGTCTGTAACTCTAGATTTCAAGATCACCAACAATGAAGCGGAGTATGAGGCCTTACTGATTGGACTCCGAGCTGCCAAAACCATGGGGGTTGCTCGAGTTCTATTGTATTCTGATTCTCAATTAGTTGTTCAGCAGTGCAATGGCAAGTTTGAAGTCAAAAATGAAAATATGGTTAAGTATGCAGAAGCCCTGAGCAAGATGGCTGAAAATTTCGCTGAACTTATCTTCTCACAGATACCTCGGGAGGAAAATGAAAAAGCAGACAGGATTTCTCGGATGGCTAGTTCTCTCAAGACAGCCTCGGGGCAAGAAGTACAAGGACAAAAGCTGGTCTCACAAATTTTTCAGGTCGAGACAGATCCTGAAAGCGTGCCTTCCTTGGATTGGCGGTATGAAATATATGAGTACATCACCCACCAGGTCCTACCTAATGATCCCCGAAATGCTCTGTAAATCAAATGACGGGCACTGCGCTTTGCGCTGCTGAATGGTACCTTATACAAAAGATCCTTTTCTAAGCCACTCCTGAAATGTTTAGGCCCTGAGGAAGCCAGATATGTGTTGAGAGAAATCCATGAAGGATGTTGCGGGAATCACCTCGGGAGCATAGCTCTGGCTAGTAAGGCCCTCCTCGCAGGTTTTTTCTGGCCCACTATGCAGAAGGACGCTTTGGCCCTAGTCCGGACTTGTCATGACTGTCAAAGGCATGCCAATTTGCAAAAACAGCCTGTCGAACTCTTAAAGACAGTCCTATCCTCGTGTCCCTTCGATCAGTGGGGCATCGACATTGTAATACCTTTCCCTCCAGCAGGGGGACAGAGGAAGTTATTGTTGGTTGCAGTAGACTATTTTTCTAACTGGGTGGAAGTCGAGCCGTTAGCAAAAATATCTGAAGCAAAAGTATTAAAATTCTTGTGGAAAAATATCGTTTGCCGCTTTGGAATTCCTCGAAAACTTATATCCGATAACGGAAGGAAATTTTGTGGGTCAAAGGTCTGGACGTGGTGTCAAGAGATGAGTATTGAACAAATCTTCACCTAAGTGTCCTACCCTCAGAGTAATGGACAGGTAGAGGATACTAACCGATCTATCGTACAAGCTCTCAAGACACGATTGGGCTCGGCTAAAGGAAAATGGGTAGATGAATTACCCAGTGTGTTGTGGGCTTACCTAACTACTGCCCGAACAGGCACCGGAGAGACACCTTACTGCATGGTCTATGGGACTGAAGCTCTCTTACCCGCTGAAATTGGTCAACATAGCCTCAGGGTGACAGAGTATAGCAAAGACAATGATGAAATCCGAAGTCTCGAACTGGACCATCTTGAGGAAAGAAGAGTTAGGGCCGAGGTGCGACTATCGGCTTATCAAAAGAGATGATCCAGGCCTATAACAAAAGAGTCCGACCTCGAAGATATGAAATAGGAGACCTGGTTTGGAAAAAGATTCAATATCAAGGAGATAGAGGGAAGCTCGATCCCAAGTACGAAGGGCCATTTTAGATTGTGGGCGAAGAAGGCATCGCCACATATTATTTAGAAGACGCATCGGGAAAAATAACTCAAAGCCCTGGAATATTATCAACATCCGACGATAATATGCTTAAAATCCATCCTTGTAAGAAAGCTTATTTTAAGAATTGAGAAGTTCTTCTAAAAAGACTTGGCAAAACCTTGAGTAGTAATCCTTATTGATTACATAAGCCCAATCTTGTTGGCATTAAGCCCAACAAGCTCGGCACACAATCCTAACTATCGTTGGCACAAAGCTCGACCAGCTCGGCACACAAGCCCAACTATCGTTGGCACAAAGCCCGACCAGCTTGGCACACAAGCCCAACTATCGATGGAACAAATCCCGATCAGCTCGGCACACAAGCACAACTCTCTTTGGCAGTAAGCCCGACCAGCTCGGCACATTAAGCCCGATCAGCTTGGCACACAAGCCCAACTATCGTTGACACAAAGCCCGACCAGCTTGGCACACAAGCCCAACTCTCGTTGTCACAAAGCCCGACCAGCTCAGCACACAAGCCCAACTCTCGTTGGCAGTAAGCCCGACCAGCTCGGCACATTTATCCCGACCAGCTCGGCACATAAGCCCAACTATCGATGGCACAAAGTCCGACTATCCTGATACACTAAGCTCGACCAACTTGGAATATAATTCTAACCCTTGTTAGCATGACCTAAAACGGACGTTGCTATTCGAAGCTATTTCGAGAATATATTTTTGGCGTTTTTTAAAATACGTTAAGTTCATGTTTGATAGCTCATCTCACAATCAGATATTCATACGCAAATCGTGCTCGAATTAAAATAGATAGAAGTGAAAGCAAAAGAGCTAAGTTCATTAATTTCGAAATAAATACAAGGGGAAAATAAAAATACATCAAGCTGGAGGAGCCTCCTCCCGACCCGAGCTGCCTTCTTCAGAATCTTCGTCTTCAGGCATGTCTGCCAAAGCCTGCTCAACGTCAAGAAAGAGGGCTGGGTGTTCTTCTTCAGAGTAGTCATTAGCCCTGAACTGGGCCAGGCGCCCATTGAAGCCCTGTTCAAATAAAACTGAGGCCCTCCCCAAACACAGGATATCAAACTCTTTGTATTGCAGGAATTTATCCTTCCCGAGCTCCCAAGAGTTTTCCACCTCCCCCTTCAACTTCTCCACCTCAGCTCGGAGGGCTTTGTTCTCCTCCTCAGAATGTAGAATTTGGGCCTTGGACGATTGGGCTTCAGCTCGGGTGGCATCTAGCTCGAGAAGCACTGCCTCTTTTTCCTTTTATTTTTGAGCTCGTATCTCCTCGAGCTATTTCATTAAGTCGTTAAGACGATTGAGCACTCCATCCATGGAACGCCGGGTCATAACAACCTCATCCCGTGCTTGGGAGAGGCGATTCGCCACCTCACCACTCCATACTAAGTCCTACACGGATACGATGATTAGCATAAACATCAGAATCAATATGTAAAAGCTCGAGCTGATATACACCTACATAAAATGAAGGCTTGCGGCCTCAAGGGCTGCAAGGTCGGGAACACTCTTCACCAAGTCAAAATCCTGGTCGGGAACCAGGCGGCGGACGAAATCCAGCAAGACCGAGCAGGAGGGCTTGGCCACAAAAGAGATGGCAGAAGTATCCAGAAGCACGTAAGGTGCTTTAGTGGATTGCTGCTCGGGAGCCTTACCCGCCGTGCCCCGTGGTTCGCTGATCAGGCCCTTAGAAACTGTTGCCTGAGCAGGCTCTTTGGTCTTCTCCTCATGACGATTTGCGCCTCTCTCCTCCTTTCGTAGAGGCCTTCCTCTTCCCATTGCTTGGATGGAGAGAGCGGGAGGTTCCTTCCGGGACGGCTCTCCTCTCCCTCAGAGATTTCATCATTTTAGCCTTTGACATCCTGTCGTCTGCAATGATAACACAAAAGTAGTAAAGGTAGTACGAAAATACGATGAAGATACCTAAATCCCCAACCAGTTGGATCTTTTTCCAACTAAATCTAAAGTGGCATATGAGGTCTCCCTCGATTAGCTCCTGTGCATTAAAACACTTTTCGCTCATAACCTCGAGGAATTTGGTCGGGTCGGGTCTCTGCTCAGGGGTCGAAGGGGAAAAGGTGTAGGCATTTTCCCGCCACGACATATTACAGCCCCATGGGTTCTCTCGGCTCGAGATACGCTTGATAAAAAAATATCTACTCATCCACCACTTATGGGAGCTCGGGTTACCACCTATAAACCCGAGCTCTTTCTTATTGGAAATGTAAAACTTCCCACGGCCTATCCTCTTAATCTGGATCAGTTGAATCAAGGTATTGGTCGAGATATGGACTCTGTAGAACTTTAGTAAAATTCCTAAAGAAAGCATGGAGCTAAACGAGTCGGGGTAAGCTGGCTAGGGCTGACCTCGAGGTGGTCACATAGACTCAAAATAAATTTTGGAATGGGGAACCTAAGACCCCTAAAAGGTATGGAAGCCAGCAGGGGGACGATGATCTCGGGCTTCGACACGAGGGACTATTACCTTGTATAGCTCAGATATCCCTGCCTTATCTTTAATCACAGGGATGTCCAACTCCCTAAGGGTAGAGGCCTTAATCTCATACCAGGTGCATCCCTTGGAGGCCAGCTGCGCCTCTTCATGGTCTATTCTAAGAAGCCTAGCCCTATGAAGGTGTATTGAGCTCGGGATCTCGTCTTCCCTATGCCTCGTATCTATAGGCGAGGGAGAATCTATAGACTCTGCTACTTTTCTAACAACGTTACTGTCGGGAGAAGACATTTTCTATAAGAGGCTAAAGAATTGAAAAAACTTACGAAATGTCGGGAGACAGTAAGAACAGCTCGGGAGCGAGTAGAAATTTTGGCATAGTTTCGACACTAAAGAAGAAGTAAAGGTAAAAATGAAAGGAAAAAGCTGCTTATTTATAAGAATTTTGGGGAACTTTTCAACCGTAATATCTACATCTGAATAAACGGTTTAGATCACCTTGGGAACCCTAAACGACTCCTCGAATCCCGATCTAGTACTCATACTGGCCGTCCGATCAAAATTAATCAAGGGCTGAAAATAAGCAGTTGTTTGCTAAATTCAGCAAATGCGAGTTTTGGTTGGAGAAAGTATCGTTCTTAGGCCATATAATTTCTAAAGATGGAATAGAAGTCGACCCAGCTAAAGTAGAAGCTGTTCGTGACTGGCCAGTACCAAAGAATGTTGCAGAGATAAGGAGTTTCTTGGGTTTAGCTGGATATTATAGGCGATTTATCCAAGGGTTCTCTAAGATAGCTGTTCCCTTGACTACGTTAACTAGAAAACAGGTGAAGTATAACTGGACAGTTGAATGTCACAACAGTTCTGACAAACTGAAGCAAACATTGATTGAAGCACCTGTGTTGACGATGCCAACTGATCAAGGAAAATTTGTAATTTACACCGATGCATCAAAGTTGGGACTAGGAGCTGTGTTGATGCAGGATCGTATATTCATTTCATATGCATATAGACAGCTGAAGGATCACGAGAAGAATTACCCAACGCATGACTTAGAACTGGCAGCTGTTGTCTTTGCCCTTAAGATGTGGAGACATTATCTATATGGGGAGAAGTGTGAGATATTTACATATCACAAGAGTTTGAAATACTTCTTTACCCACAAAGAATTGAATATGAGGCAGAGGCGATGGTTGGAGCTGGTTAAAGATTACGACTGTACGATCAGCTATCACCCAGGAAAAGCAAATGTGGTAGCTGATGCTCTAAGCAGGAAATCTGTTGGATTAGCTCAGCTGATTGTCCAGAAGTCGTTGGCAGCTGATATTGAAAAGTTTGGACTTGAAATAGTGTCCAGCAGCAGTAATATGATTTTATCAAAGCTCTCAGTAAGATCAAATTTAATAGATCAAATTCGAGAGGGTCAGCTGCAAGATGAGCAATTGCAGAAATGGGTTAAACAAGATAAAGAAAGAGGCAGCAGCCTCTATTTTTCAGAAGATGGAATTGTTAGGTTTATGGGCAGAATCTGGGTACCCCAAGTAGATGATTTGAGAGCTGATCTTTTGAAAGAAGCTCATATGGCTCCTTCCTCAGTACATCCCGGAAGTACTAAAATGTATAAGGACCTCCAGCAGTTGTATTGGTGGCTAGGAATGAAGAGGGATGTTGCTAGATTTGTAGCTGAATGTTTGACATGTCATCTGGTGAAGGCTGAACATCAGCGATCGGCTGGGTTTTTAAAAACAATGCCTCTTCACACACAGAGGGGGAATTTGGGTATCCCAAGAAGATGATTTAAGAGCTGATCTTTTGAGAGAAGCACATATGGCTCCTTCCTCAGTACATCCCGGAAGTACTAAAATGTATAAGGACCTCCAGCAGTTGTATTGGTGGCCAGGAATGAAGAGGGATGTTGCTAGATTTGTAGCTGAATGTTTGACATGTCATCTGGTGAAGGCTGAACATCAGCGATCGGCTGGATTATTAAAACCACTGCCTATTCCAGAATGGAAGTGGGAATGTATAGCGATGAATTTTGTGACTGGATTACCAAGAACTGCTCAAGGATATAACTCCATCTGGGTTATAATTGATAGACTCACTAAGCCTGCTCATTTATTACCAGTCAAAACAACATATGAGGTGAGCAGATACGTAGATTTATATGTTAAGGAAATAGTGAGACTACATGGTGTTCCAATTTCTATTGTATCAGATAGAGATCCTAAGTTTACATCAGCATTTTGGAAAAGTCTACATAAAGCTATGGGTACAAAGCTGACATTCAGTACTGCGTTTCACCCCCAGACTGATGGACAATCAGAAAGGGTGATTCAGATTTTAGAAGACTTGCTCAGGGCTTGTATTGTGGATTTTTCAGAAATTTGGGATTTGAAGTTACCACTGGTAAAGTTTTCCTATAATAACAGTTTCCAAGCTTCGATTCAAATGGCTCCATATAAAGCTCTGTATGGCCGAAAGTGTAGGACACCACTTCATTGGGATGAAGTTGGTGAAAGAGCTGGTTTAGGACCGGACGTAGTGGAGCAAACAGCAGCAGCTGTTAGAAATCTAAGAGAAAAAATGAAAGCTGCTCAAAGTCGACAGAAAAGTTATGCAGATAATCGAACAAGGGAACTGAATTTTGAGATAGGTGATCACGTATTTTTGAGAATATCTCCAATGAAAGGAGTTATGCGTTTTGGAAAGAAAGGGAAACTGAGTCCAAGGTATATTAGACCATATGAAATTTTGGAGAAGATAGAAACATTAGCCTATTGATTAGCACTGCCACGCAGCTGTCAGCAGTACATAATGTTTTTCATGTATCAGCTTTGAGGAAATATGTTCCCAATACTTCGCATGTGCTAAGTCATGAACCAATCCAATTAGCACCAGACTTGAGCTATGAAGAACGACCAGAAAGAATTCTCCTCCGAGAAATTAGAAGGCTAAGAAACCGTAGCATTCCTATGGTTAAGGTACAATGGACTAATCAGTTGGAGCGAGAAGCAACGTGGGAAACAGAAGCTGATATGCTAAGTCTTTACCCTTATCTATTTGGTACGTAAATTTCGAGGACGAAATTTCAATAAGGAGGGTAGAGTTGTAACGCCCCAAAAATCCATAGGACCACATTATGCATATTGTTCATTTTATAGATTTAAAATGGAATGTTGAAATGTTATGCATTTCTGTTTTAAGTGATTTCAGAAAAATAGATGTGACGCAGCTGGTTTCAGAGGATAACTCCAAGGGTGATGCACGAGCAGTTTTTAAAGGAATTGAAAATATCTTTAAGGATGACAAATGATTTCTTTTGAAAAAGGTTTGGTGTTTTACAAATTAAAATGAGAAGAAGGGAATTTTACTAAATTTTATAAGTGTGTCATGCTTAATTTCACAATTAGCTTGCCAATAATCCCTTTCATATAAAAACCTGTTTTGAAAGCAAGATCCTAATCATTTGCAAATAAAATCTTTAGTGTTTTTCAAAATATTCTCCAGAAAAGTTCGTGCGTTGCTTAAGGAAAAGATTCTGCAGGAACTAGCTACCGTTGCAAAGCTTCGTTTAAGGCAAGTAAAAGTTGATTCTTGACTCACCATTTAAAGCATATATTGATGTTTTCTGAGTCTTCTTGCCTATATGTTACAGTATGTTTAAAGTTCATGGTTAAAATGATTTATACATGAAAAAGAAAGAAAGATGGGTTCAAAATAATGTTTTGATGCTTCCAGATGTTTTCCAGAAAGTTTATGATGTTTTAAAAGTACTGATGATTCGAGTTTAATCCAAGAATGTTTATGAATGTTCTTCCTTTCAGTGGTTGTAATATCAGAATTTGATAATTATGTAATCGGTAGTTGATATTTGAATCAGTATAAAGTCTGGTTTGATAGGCAACGGCTGATAGCATAGTTGTTGTTTTGATGTTACAAATAGGGAAAAAGTTCATTTTGGTCCTCTATTTTTAACTGTTTTCTCAATTATTCATGTAACTAGTCAAACTTCAGCATTGATCCTTTAACATTTAATTTTTATCTATTTTAATCCGATTTTACTGAATTGACCAATTTTGACATTAAATTGCTAACGAGTCAAAATTAGTTTGATGACATTGCAAGAAATTTGGAAATTTTTTAATTTAATATAATATTATCCTACATGGAATTAAATATCATTGGATAAAAGATATAAACTATAAACAAATAGTTAAAAAGACATAATTAAAAACACCAACCTTTTTTTCCCTAAGTTATTATATAAATCTATTTAAGAATATAATTAACAAAGCAATAACTAAGTCATTCCGTTTCACAGACCTTGCATGATCTTTGATGGTCCCGGAAATAGGATCAATAAGCAAATAGGAGTTCAGAAGGGGGGGGTTGAATGAACTCCTTCGATTTTTCTATTTCAAAGTTCTTTTAAAATGTTTGGACCTCAGTTATAAGCAAACTTCTCAGCCAACTAAAATAAGTGCGGAAAAAGGCCGATTGGTTTGTGAACAATAAACTAAGCGCAACACAAGTAAATGCGTAAATAAGAGATTGAGTCGAGAGTTTGTTTCTGGAAGTTCGGATATGAATATCCTACGTCTCCCCTTCTTCCTCCTCGGAAGGTAGCACTAAAAGACTTTGATGTGTGTAGCCTTTCTACAAACACCCGCTCCTGTAACCCGCAGCTACAAGAACTCTTAGCGCTTTACAACTCAACTTGACGCAGACTTCGCTGCTGGTTTACAATGTTTGAACGTTTTACGAACTTCTTAAAAGACAGTTCGTTTACAGAATCTATCAAATATATCAATGAGAACACGAATCAAGAGACTGAAAATATCCTCTGGTTTCAACAATGAACAACCAGAAGATTGACTCGAATGTTTATCTAATGAAGATCAAAACGAAATGTTCTTCGAGTCTTGAGCTTTTTGAAATATCAACGAAGAGAAAGCTCTGTAAATATTTTGGCAGCGTTACAACAATAGATGATAAGCGATATTGAGTCTTCAATCACCGCTGCTGATATTTATAGTCTTCGATTGCAACGGTAACATTAAATCCTCCAAAGGAAATAAATCCCGTTTGAATTACTGCCAAAATAGTACACCGTAATCTCTGCTCCACTGCAAGGTCAAACGCTCATCCACAGAGCCAATTTGTCTTCTTTCCATTTTTGTGCAAGCATAGAGAAACGGCCACTGTACACTGTACTATTCACCCAAAAATAGTACCTAACTTGTCTCCTTAATTCCAGGCAACTGTACGATCCAACAAATCTGTCGTTGACACTTCTAGCAAAACACGATAGAACTCAAATCGAATACCATCTGCTGAATCTTCACGAATAACTGCTGTAGCTCTTCAAGAAGGTATCTGCTGAACTGTAACTGTTCATACCAACGACGTCGTTCCACCTTATCAAGACGCCGTCGTTTAGCACTCCTCCAACTAATCAACTGCTGATCTCTTCATGAAAACTCCAAGTCTCCAACTGATAGAATAGGAATGCGACAACTGATCGATCAATCCATTTTGTCTTTTTGTTATCACCAAAACTTAATAAATATTGTTCTAACAATTTCCCCCTTTTTGGTGATGACAAAACCTTCAGCAGCCGAGACAAACAAAATATGCAAAAATAAATTGCACACAATCTGCTGGAAAACAATTTTCATTAACCAACAAAAATTGTACATAGGATTTGTACAAAGATTATCAGCAGAAAGAAAATATTTAAT